>VDFB02212221.1:0-14789 GCA_007258455.2 Sequoia sempervirens | reverse complement strand
AATGTGTTTTCAAACATAGCTTAAATTTCACTTTTGCATTCATTTTGATTGATTTAGACTTATTCAATTGCATTTAGTTAACTTTATTTAGGTTAGAAAATATCACACCTTGCATAATTTGAATGAACCATTAGCATTTTTTCTCCTATCTCTCTCCTTTTAGGTGAAAACCCCTAGAAGAGCAAGAGTTGTCCATAGGAGCCAAAAATTGACTTTTCAATCATGAATATTGGTTATTGGTTGTATATGTTGAGGATATTAAGAAAATTATAATAAAGAAAGGTTTCAAGTATTTCACAATTTGCTCCAAGTTTTACTCCAATATTTGCTACTATGCTTATGTGGTTTAGAAATATTGTTCATGGTTTTTGAAAGCTGCTATATCCAAATTTTGGGTTTCTGGATCATTGTACAATGTGAGTTATGTTCTCCAGTTGTGAACTATGCTTTTCTATGTATCTGGTTGTGGTTTGGGAGAAATTTAGTTGATTTATATTTTTTTGACTTGTGGTTTTAGGACTTGTGGTTCTGAAAATAAGTTGATAATATTATGTTCAAGTTAATTTTATTATTTGAAAAGATTGGATCGAGTTAAGGTTGTGTGTGCTTAATTGATTTATGTGTTAAACACTACTTATGAAGTTAATGAAAGTCTATTGAAGTGTGCTAGGACTTATTTATGTCTTCATTAAGCATGTGTTTGGGTCACCCTCATTCTAATTCTACTATAGAATGTTTTGGTGCCAACCTAATTTTAATTTGTAAATACAATTTGTGTGTGGATGAATTTGGATAAGTTTCAAAGTTGAAGGTCATATGAATACAAAATGTTTCTGAAAGATGAATTCAAGTAAGATAAATGCAAGATAGATGTGAAACAATGTGCGTGTGAAGCAAGTTTGAGCAGATCAGTGTGAAATCTAATTGCGAGTTTTTTGAGGAAGTGAGTTGAAGGTGTACTCTATCATTCAAGCATATCTACAAGTGTGTGAATGAATTGTGGTGGAAATATCCATTGTATTGATATTTTTTTTCTCTCTATAACAAATCTCTTCTATCTTCTTTGTAATTCTATGGCAGTGAGCCCTCTGGGTGGTTAACCCTTATTGGATAATGAGTCTTGTTCTCGACAATAAGTCATATTTTGGAAGTGAGCCTCTTTTTTGGAGTATGCCTTTGTATTCAGTTTTGAGATTATCTATATTTTGAGCTAATCATCACCATGGTTTTTCCCTCATTGGGTTTTCCACGGAAATCTGGTGTTGTTGTGTGAATAATTTTACTTCTTTCTGTTTCTACTTTTACACTTAATGATTAATCACATTAGTAGAGTAAATAATTTGTGAATGATAATTGATCTAACCTATGGTGGAATTTTTAATTGCTACAATTGATTCACCCCACCTCTCAGTTGTCTTGTTCAAAAATTGGTATCAGAGCTTTGTTCCTTGGAGAAGATCTTAACTTCTTAAGGAAGGTCTAGGATGGCATGCAAGATCACTATTGAGTGTCCTAGGTTTGATGGGACTAACTATGCCTTCTAGAAGAAAAAGATGGAAGGATATCTGGAATACTATGGATATGATGTTGAGAAAGCTTATAAGACTATATATACTACTCCTGCTAATGGTTTGAGTACAACTTATGAGATCAAGGCACATGAAGCAAACAATAAGGAAAAGTTCATTCTAAAGAATAGTCTTTCACATTCTAAATTAATTAAACTAAAAAATTTGAAGACTACTAAAGAGATATGGGATACATTGGAAAAGATTCATGAAGGAGATGAAAGGGTGAAAGAAGAAAAGTTACATAATTTAGAGGGAAAATTTGATATCTTGCATATGTTTGAGGATGAGAATATTAAATCCTACATACAAAAAGTGGATGAGATGGTTGGTGGAATGCAAGGACTTGGTGCTATAGTAGAAGAATCTAGGATTATAAAGAAGATTCTCATAACTCTCCCTGATGCATATAGTGAAAAGGTATCTGCTTTTGAGGAATTTGTAGATTACAAAACTTATACTAAAGATTAGTTATTAGGTAATTTGACATCATTTTATATAAGAAATCCTAGCTTGAGAAATGAATCAAAGTCAAAAACTTCTTTTAGAGCTGCAATAAGATTTGAATGAAGAAAAATTCAATGAAGTAGAAGATAACTTTGTAAGAAATATGATAAATGGCTTTAGTAAGTATGAAGGTAAGCTACTCTTTAAATGCTTTAGTTGTAGAGGAATTGGTCATTATGCTTTGAGATATTTGGAAAGAGCTAAGAAGAATTTAAACATAGATTAAGGAAAGAAAACAAAGGGAAGATGATTGAGAGAGCAAATTATGTGAATGAAGATGCTAGTATTTCTGATGAAGAATCTGATTATGGAGATTTTTAATGATAATGAATGCTTCTTCTTGGCTATAAAAGATGAATATACTTATACTAATTATACTATAGAAAAATGGCCCTTTGTCATTTTCATGGCCTTTTAGGTCTTGCTTCATGGTGTTGGAACTATGTTGCTTTTGATTTTTATATTGTATCATGGCTTGAACATGCTACTGAGGTACTCAAAACCCACCCACATATTGTGAAGGTGTTGTGAAGTGTTGTAAGACATTTCTACATTCTCTTCTAGACTCTATTTAATGCACTTACCTCCAAAATCACCTTTTACTCATCAAAAATCTCTATATTAAAGTGTTGTAAGTCTTGTAACAAAGCCTCATGCTTTTCTAGGCACATCTTCCCATTTTACACCCTTCTCATGCTTTATTTTGCCCCCTTCTTTATGCCTCTTCATATGACTTAATTATGTATTTTAAATGCTATCCCACAAAACAACATTAAGTACAACATATTTCATGACACACATTTTCAGGTCCTAGGTGGGACCCATTCGCCATGGGTGGCGAATGAGTCCCCCTTTGGCCCCAAATTCAAAATTTTTAAAATTTCTTTTTGGGATTTTATTCAAAATCACTTGATGTCGGCTTGTGATGAGGTATGAACAAATAGTAAGGCACAAGAATTTTATAAATAGGCATTTTTCACCTCTATCTACATCCTCCCATATCTCCTACAATCTCATTCACTTAAGCATTCTAGCATTCTATAATATCTTTTTCAAGAACTTTTAGCTGCCATTGACATTACTTCCAAAATTAAAAGATCAAGAGTTAGGTGAGTTAATATCATTTACATGTTATTATTTTATCTTTCTCTTTCATTTTATTATCTTTTCAAGGGTTTAATTACCAAAAGTGGGGTTTGACCAAGACAAACCCCTATTCACTAACCCTAATCATTTATCCCCTTTTGCTTGTGTATTTGCAGCCTTTTGTTTGTAGACTTAATAGGATATTAGGTGTTGAAGATTTATTTTTATGTCAACTAGGTGCTTCAAGTCAACATAAGTCAAATTCAAGCTTAGAGAGACTTATTTGTCTATTTTCTATAGATTTAACTTCGGCAACCCAACAAGTAGACATTCCCAAATCTAGTGTTGTAGAGTTGTCTCTTGGTTTTTCAGAAATTTGGGAGAGGATTGATTCACCACCTATGGTGAATGAGTTCCACCTTAGGACTGGAAACTTTTGTTTTGTCAAATTTTTAGATCTCATAGACATAAATCAGCTCCCAACAATTTTTCATCAGTAGGAAGATTGATTTGACACCTTGGGTGAATGAGTCCCATTGTGAGAAATTAGTAAATTTCACCAGCATTTCAGAAATTCTAGAAAGCTCACACATGATCCAAGTGTACTCAAATTTATCCCTGTACCTTTTTTTTTGCATAATTCCTTCATTTTCATAGTTGTTTGCATATCACAATATGTTTTCAAATATATCTTAAATTGCACTTTTGCATTCATTCTAGTTCATTTTAATCAGTCAATAGCATTTAGTTAGGTTTATTTACATCATATCACATTGCACACATCCTAATTTGAGTGTTACATAAGCATTTTGGACCTAAATCTCTCTCCTTTTAGGTGAAAAACCTTAGAAGTGCTAGACCCAACATTTCGGTTCTCAAAATCTATGTTTCACTAATACTGAAAGACAAGTGAAGGAAAGTGCTCCTAAGATAGTTGAAGATACCGTGATATCTACCCTTCATGCTCAATAAGAAAAGAACTATTGCATTGTTGACAGTGGCTTTTCACATCACATGAATAGTGATAAGATTAAGTTTGTTAAACTTGAAAAATATGGTGGAGGCCTAGTTAAGTTTGGAGATGATATTGGTGCTAAGATTTGTGGGATATATTTAGTAATTTTTAATGGAAATCATAATACTGATGATGCATACTATGTTAAGGGTTTAAGGAATAATCTGTTGAGTGTTGGATAGATGTGTCCAGTAAAGGATAAGATCTTTTATTCAATGATGATAGATTTGAAATTAAGAAAGGATCCAGAATAGTGATTGCTACTAGAAAGAAGTTTGAAGGAAATATTTATCAAATTAAGGGTGTTGATGGACATTGTTTTATGTCTTAGATTAATGACAGTTGGTTATGGAACCGGCGGATGTGGCACAATAACTTTGATAATATGGTGAGAATTGGTGTTTTACAAGCTGTGAGAGATTTACCGAGTATTACAAATCCTGTTAATTCTATTTGTAACAATTATCAGTTTTGAAAACATGCTAGAAACAAATTTAGGTCAAAGGAACAATCTACTACCGGATTACTTGATTTGATTCATATAGATCTTTGTAGTCCTACAAGAGTGAGAAGTAAACAAGGTGATAGGTATTTTGTGATTCTGATTTATGATTACTCTCAATATACATGGGCTACCTTTCTCAGAGAGAAATCTGATGCATTAGATAAATTCAAGGCATTTAAGCCTATGGTTGAGAATGGAGAAAATTTGAGAATAAAATGTTTGAGGTCTGACAGAGGTGGTGAATTCACCTCCATTGAGTTTAACATGTTTTGTGAAGTTCATAGAATAAAGAGGCAATTGTTTGCTCCTAGAACTCCTCAACATAATGGAGTTGTTGAAAGAAATAACAAAACATTTCAAGAAGTTGCTAGATCAATGATGACAGAGGAAGGTCTACCAAATTTTTACTAGAGAGAAGTTATTCATTTGTTTCTTATGTTTTCAAGGGTGATCCCACAATAGTGGTTTACAATTTTGGCCAAACCGACACTAAAAATATTTTTTCTAATTCAAATCTTCACTTTCGCACCTATAATAGCTAAACTGCGGATGAATTTGAAGATGATGCAAACTAGGGTTTTGTGGAATTTTTTTGGTAGATTCTAAATATATTTTTTTCAAAAATTTTGGAATCAAATTGCATTTCTTTTCCATCTCCCTCAATTTTTTTTTTTTTTAGAAAACAATATCTCCCTTTAAAAGTGATGCCTACTATATAACGTATAATTTTTTTCCATGGGGGACAAAATTCTAATTATTTCTAATTTATATTTTTAACTCCGATATCTAGTGCTTCTACTTGGTTAGATAGTGTTTTATTAAATATTTTTTCCTTAATGAAGTTTCAAAGTCAAACCAATTACAATTCAGACATAAGCAAACCATATAACGCGTAACCTTTTTTGTATGTATTGAAATTCAATTTTTTATTTTTTTGTTGGATCAAGGACTTCAATATCTAGTGCATTCATATTTTTTTTATTTTTTATATATAATCTTCTATTTTTCCACATGTGCAAAACATAGAGCTTCATTTTGTGAAAACCTGCATTCACAAGAAATAAAAATAAATATAATAATCAAATTTAATTTAATTAAAATTATACCTTTTAGAATATTATAATAAGGGACTACATACTTACAAAAAATGAATTTTAAAATGAATTCATTTGATCCCCAAAAGGTAAATCAAAAGTGGTTTTTTATCAACATTTTGACAGGTGTAAAGGAGACTCTGTTATAGGTATGGTTTAAAACTAGCTGGGTTCTATCCAAGGAGGTTTGATCTAAGGTGGTTTGATCAAACCCTCTTCAAATGGAATCCCTTTAAATATAAATTTTCAAGGCTTAAATAATTATATTTTCTAAAAATATGTGATTTCAACAAAAATCGATCTCCTCAGAAAGTGTAAACCACTATTGTGGCAAAGATGAAATCAAGTTCAAGTAAAAGCTAATAGTACTAAGACCCCCTATGAACCTTGGTGTGGAAGAATTCCTGTTGTCAACTATTTCAAGGTATTTGGAAGCAAATGTTATATTAGAAGGGATGAAGAAAACTTAGGGAAGTTTGATGCTAGATGTGATGAGGGTATCTTCCTTGGATACTCTACTAGAAGCAAAGCTTATAGATGTTTCAATAAAATACTAAGAAATATTGTAGAGATCATAAATGTTAAGCTTGATGAAGCATTCAAAAATTCAATTGAAGTTGATGAATATGTACCTGATGAACATGATTGTGGAGTCTAGTAAAATGGATCCCTAGACATTTTCACACTTGTTTGGGCCTTCTTGTGGATTGTGGCTTTATTTTTCCTTGATTTAATTTGCTAACACATTCACATTAGGTCTTGGGCCCTTGTGAACTAATATATTTTAATGGTGCCCTTGTAAAATTATTGTGAAGTGTTGTAACACACTTTCTGCCATCTCTTTAGGGTTTTATCAATTAACTAAGCATAATAAATACAATTTTATCTAAAATCAACCTTAATCTTGCCTTATTTGGAGTGTTGTAAAGTGTTGTAACACACTTTCACATTTATCTAGGATTTTCATTAATAATTGGGCTTTCTTATGCTTTAATTTGCCCCATTTTGCATCCAGAGTACTTATTTATGTATTTTTAGAATAATCATGACAACATCATTTTAAAACATCAAAATTCCAAACCCACCCTCAACCCCTCACCTTAAGGTGGGACTATTCACCATCTCGCATGAATGAGTCCCCTAGATGGGACCCTTCACCCAGGGTGGTGAATGAGTCCCCTTTAGCTCAAAATTCAAATTTGATTCAAAATTCTGGTGGGTTTTTATTCGCAAAAATCTAATGTCATCCTGTGATGTTCTAATTTCAAGAATGATTGCATAATTGAGTATCAAGACAAGCTTCCTCCCTTCATTTTCATACCTAGCATTCATTTATGCAGCTGTAATTCATTAAGAGCATTTGACCATTCACAAGAGAATTCAAGGTATTTAAAGGTAGAAGTTATCAAGCATTCAAGAGCATTCTTCAATTTTCAATCATCATGTCAAAGATTGTTTGCATCATGTTATTTTAGAGCTAACAATTTTGGTGTAGGATTGTGTGATTCAAGGAAGAATTGCATTCAAGATATATCAACATCAAGCTAGATTCCAAGTCCACATCCATTGGATCCATTACTTACATGTTTGCAACACCTTATTGCTAGGGTTTGGTGAGTTGCAACATTATTTCTTGTTCATTCATCATTCTCTTTTCATATTTCATTCTATTTGAAGGTTTAATTACCAACAAGGTGTTTGACCAAGGCCAACCCCTATCCACTAACCCCACAACAATTTTCCCTCTTCTTGCATGTGATTTATAGGGCTAGGTTGGTTGCAGATTTATCAAGAAGCAAAGTTGGAGAAAGGTTGTCAAGGTTTCAAAATTACTAAAGTTGTTATCAAGTCTTGGAGAAGCTTGGAGAATTCCTACAGGTGGAAAATTACTAAATCAAGTCCTACATGTGGAAAATTAGTGATTCAGATATGGAAATTGATGAAAATGAGCATAGCAGACCAAGAGGCACAATTACAGTTTAGAACTTCTGAAAAAGTAGAAATGGACTGATCCACTATTGGCAAATGAGTACCATTGTATAGGCCTAATAGGTATTTTTTCAGATCTAGATACGCTTTTAGCTAAAACTCGTCCCAACACAGTTTACCCAAATTGGACTAATTCTCCCAGCATGGCGTATGAGTCCCAGTCAACATAACAAACAATTTTTTTAGGATTCCAAACCTCCATCCTACCTTCTTTAGTTTCCCATGTGTAAATTTCTAGTTCGATAACTTTTTATTACATTTTACTTACATTTCTAGGTCATTTTGCATATCACACTGTGATTTCCAACATTTTATGTTTTCCAAGTTTACACTAGGTGGTGAACCTATCATTAGATATCATTCAACCCCTAGTACAATCCCCTTTGCAAGATTTCAATAACCTTTGCATTGGAATCTCAAGGGTTTGTTCTTGAGTGAAGTGTTGAGATTTTGCCTCTCTCGTTTTAGGTCCAAGACCCTAAAGGTGTAAGAGAGGATACCAAATTTCTTCTTTCCAGATTGCATAGAAGTAGAAGAATTTGTGGAAGAAGAGGAGAAGCAAAATGAAGAAGAAGAAGCTCTGGTGGTGTCCCCAAAGACACCTAAATATGTGTAGAATAATCATTCATAAAATCAAATCATTGGAGACAAGAGAAAAGGAGTATTGACAAGAAGCAGAGTTGTTGAAATAAATCAGTGTCTACTTTCTAAAGTTGAACCTAAGATAGTAACTGAAGCACGTAAATATGAGCATTGGATGAGAGCAATGGAAGAACTTATATAGATTGAGAAGAATTAAACTTGGGAATTGGTCCCTAGATAGGCAGATAAAAACATAATTGGATCAAAATGGGTATTTAGAAACAAGTTGAATGAGAATGGAGAAGTGATCAGAAATAAGGTAAGGCTTGTGTGTAAGGGTTACTCACAAGTATAAGGTATATATTTTCAAGAGACCTTTGCTTTGATGGCTAGGATGGAAGCTATTAGAATGTTTTTGGCATTTCCTACACATAAATATTTTAATGTTTATCAGATGGATGTAAAGCCAACATTTTTGAATGATGAGTTAGAAGAAAAAGTCTTCATGGAACAACTAGAAGGATTTTAGTTGTTAGATCAACTAGATATGGTATGCAAATTAAAGAAGTCTTTATATGGATTGAAGTAAGCTCTTAGATCTTGGTATTCAAGGTTGGATAGATATTTGATTCAGCAAGGTTTCAATAAAGGCACGTCGGATAGTAATATTTATTTCAAAATTAAAAATGAAAAGATCTTGATAGCGGTTCTATATGAACATTGATGATATTAAATTTGGAGGAAATGAAAACTGTGAAAGATGTTTTCTGAAGAGATGCAAAAACAATTTAAGATGTTTATGTTTGGTGAGATGACTTTCTTTCTTGGGCTACAAATCAATCAAATAGAAAAAAGGGATTTTTATTTCACAGTCAAAGTATGTAAAAGAGATGTTGAAGAAGTTAGGAATGGATGGTTCCAAACCGTTATGCACTCCTATGAAAACTAGATGCAAAATGAGTAAAGATGATGATTCACCTAAGAATGATCAAAGCAAATATAGATCAATGATTAGAGGACTATTGTATCTAACTACTACTAGATCAGATATCATGCATGCAGTTTGTCTTATGGCTATATTTCAAGAACACCCTAAAGAAACACATGTTGCTATTGTTAAAAGGATATTTAGATATTTGAATGGAACTTTGAATTACTGCTTGTGGTATCCTAGGGATAGTGATTTTATACTAAGTGTTGATACATGTGTAGATTGGGTAGGTTTTGTTGATGACAGAAAAAGTACAAGTGGTGGTGCATTCTTTCTTGGTTGCAAATTGGTGTCATGGTTAAGTAAAAAGAAATATTTATTTTCCTTATCCAATGTAGAGGATAATTATATATTTCTCTAGCATCTTGTTGTACACAAGTTTTATGGATGAGATAGACATTGAAAGATATCAGATTAATGTATGATGATCCCATTTCTCTTCTATGATAATACAAGTCCAATTAACATTTCAAAGAATCCAATGATGCACTCAAGGACAAAGCATATATCTATAAGGTATCACTTTTTGAGAGAGAAGATTTTGGAGAATGAAGTAAAGCTTGAGTATGTACCTACAAAGGATTAGGTTGGTAACATATTTACTAAGGCTCTTCCTAAAGATAATTTTGTGTATCTCTGAGAGAATTTAGTGGTCATTGCCAATCCTTTCTTGAATTAGATGCATATGGAGATGCATCATTCTAGTGGGTCTATGAATCTATCTTTCTTCTAGACTGATGTTTGGTGGCTACATCTCAGGGGGAGTAGGTACTATCTTGTGTTGTTATTGAATAATTATTTAGTACTGGTAATATTATTCATGTCAAAGGGGAAAACAATGTAAAAAAATATTTTTCCTTTGCCATTGATGTTAAAGTGGGAGAAATTATCATGTGAAAAGGTTTATCTACTTAGGGGGGGAAAGTGAAATCATGAGAAAGTGGTTCAGATCTGTTGTGTTTTCTTTGATGGTTTTTCACATCATGTGTTTCCATCAATGACAAAGAGGGAGATTATTGCAAGTATGAAGGTGTTGTCATGTATGTCAACTAGTTAATTGGTTTTCAACTAGTTGTTGTTGTCATTGATGTCATGAATATTGGTTACCAGTTGTATATGTTGAGGATACTAAGAAATTTGTAATAAAAAAAGGTTGTAGGTATTAATTGTTTCTCTGGGTTTTGCTTCAGGATTTTCTACTATTCTTATGTGGTTCAAATATATTTTTCAAGGTTGCTAAAAGCTACTATATCTATATTTTTGGTTTTTGGATCATTGTACAATGTGTTATATTTAGCAATTGTGAACTACACTTTTTTATCTATCTGGCTATGGATCTGGGAGAAATGTAGTTTCTCCGAATTTTTCTCATTTTTGGTTTTAGGACTTGTAGTTCTAGAAATTTAAGCTGATAAGATCATGTTCAAGTTAATTTTTTTATACGACAAGATTGGATTGAGTTAAGCTTGTGTGTGGGTATGTGCAGGATCATGATGGGCCAAAAAGTGGCAATATATAAGTGATCTGATGGCCCATGTGGCTGGCAAATTTTTTTTATCCAAAATTGATGAAATGAAAAGGGTTTTTTAAGGAGATTCTCAGCTTACCACCAATATAAATTATGCTTTTACTTTGAATTTAATAAATAATAATTATTATTAATTTTTTTTAAGATGCGGTTAAAGTCGATTGATAGGGTGAGTTGAAAAACATCTATAGCTTTCAAAAGTATCACATTTTTTCAATCCAAAACATGCGTCATTCTATGCTTCATATACTATAGGATTAAAAAGAAAAATTGAATTTATGAATTTTTGACCAAGTTAAGGTGGTCGGACATCACAGTTTTTACTCGTACCAAAATTTGTAATAAAAATTCATAATTAATTATTTACTTGGAAAAAAATTACAAAAATATGCATAACTTATCACGGACATGAGGAGTCCTCTACTTATATCTAAAATATTATAAAAAAAAAATTATCATTTTATTGTGGGATTTAGGGTGGTCAGACATACACCCACTTCTTATTTTCCCTGAAATTTAAGTACTACTACATTAAAATTTCAAATTTTCACCAAATATATATATATATAGAAAAGAAACCCTATTAGTTTAGAAACTATATTCAATTTTCTATAGATTCTATTCTTACATATTTTTGAAATAATATAGATAACTTGTTCAATTTTTTACATCAAGTTGCCTAACTTTCTGATTTTCTAAATTTTTGCCCTTAGGGCACGTTTTTCCATGATGATCCGGACATACCCATGTGGCTTAATTGATTTATGTGTTTTACATTGGTATTGGATGACCTTGTGTTAAAAACTACTTACAAAGTTCATGGAAGCATGTTAAAGTGTGTTGGGACTTATTTAGATCCTCATTAAGCATCTATTTGGGTTGCCCTCATTCTAATTCCACTATAGAATGTTTTGGTGTCAACCTGATTTGAATTTGTAAAATACAAATGGTGTGTGGCAGACTTTGGATAAGTTTCAAAGTTGAAGACAATATAAATACAAGTTGATATTTTTTTGAAAGATGAATGCAAGAAATATAGATGTGATATAGATGTGAAATAATGTGTGTGTGTGATGCGAGTTTGAGCAGATCAATGCGAAATCTAATTGTGAGTCTAGAGGTAGTGAGATGAAGGTGTACTCTATCATTCAAGTGTTTTTGCAAGTGTGTGAACGAATTGTGGTGGAAATCTCCATTGCATTGAGATTTTTTTTATTTTTGTAAAAAATATTTTCTATATTATTTGAAATTAAGTGGTAGTGAGCCCTCTAGGTGGTTAACCCTTATTGGACAGTGAGTCATGTTTTGGACAATAAGCCATGTTTTGGCAATGAGCCTTTTTCCTATAGTGATCCTTTATATTTAGTTTTGCTATTCTCTATATTGTGATCTAATACTCACCATGGTTTTTCCCTCATTGGGTTTTCCACGTAAATCTGGTATTTTTTTATGAATAATTTTACTTCTTTCTATTTCTACTTTTACACTTAATGATTAATCCCATTAGCAGTAAAGGATTTGTGAATGATAATTAATCTAACCTTTGGTGGAAGTTTTAATTGCTACAACTGATTCACCCCTGCCCTCTCAGTTGTCTTGCTCAACATTTGGATCTCTTGGAGTTATAATGAAAATTCTAATTTTTGGAAGATCTTATAATTTTTCATGCTTAGTTAAATTTTAGTAATCAACAATGTGTATCATCTTTCTCTATCTCTCTCTTTATCTCACTTATTGTTCATCTCTTATGATCTATACCTCTCTCTCTCTCTCACTAACTTCATCCTTTTATTTGACTCTCTCCCTTGAGCTCAAGCACTACCTCTCTACCTATCCAACCCTCTCTCTCTCTCTATCTATCTCACCTCTCTCTCCCTCTCGCTTGCCCACCCTCTCTCTCTTGCAGTTTTATAAGATTGGTTGTATTTTATGTCAAAATTATGTTGGAGATTATTGTAGTTTCATTTTCATTGATGTCACAAGAGATTTGTTGATGTCAAAAGAGTGTTGTTGTCTAGCTATTTGGTTTCCAGAGTCTCTGAGAAATGCTCTACATTTCTCCACTATTGTTGTTGTACTCCTATAGATTAGAGGATAGCTTCATAATTTTTTAGGACACGTGTTATCCAAGTTTTAGTTCATTTGGGTGTCAAAAAGATATTATTGTAAGTGAAAAATTCAAGTCTATGGTTGATTTTGTGAAGGTTCTCATAGAAGTACAAAGTCTGGTTCTCCATTCCTCTATAGTTACAAATATGGTTGTGAAGTTCATAAGATAAGTTTAGTGTCTTCTAGAAGTGTTATATCCAACATTTCATATCATTAGTTCTTCCATAGAGAAAGTTTGAAGTGACAAGATGTAGGAATATGTTGTCACGTGGCTTATTTTAGTTTTTATTGGCTTGCACCAACTTTTTGCTACATGAGGTTGTGAAATAGTTGGTTGAGAGTGTTCATAAGTATCATGTGATTATTTTTTGTTTTGTTTGGATTAGGCTATGGTATGGAATGAAGGTGTTGTTGGGTTATGCTTTTTCCTAGCCAACTGAGGTATGTTGAGAGTGTGTGCCACAAGTTCAAGGTTGCACAAAGTTCAAGGAGTGTTTGAAAGTGTTGTATGGGTCATGCTGACTCATCTAGGAGAAATGTAAGTAATGTTTAATCTTTAAGTTTGTACTGCCAATATTGTAATGGCCAACATACTACAAGTTTCTTATTTTCTTACTTAAGGCCAACATATTTTGAATTTGTGATGCATGCATTTAAATGTTGTTCATTGGAGACCAATGTCATGAAGAATTTTTTGGACTAGGTTAAAAGCATGTGTTGGAATTTGCAAGGCGTGTTCCTCTTCCTAGTGTTGTGTGTAGCTCATTTTGTGTCTTAACCTCTACTCATTTCATGTTGTTGTTTGATATTTTTTATCTTGTAATTGTAATATTCTTTGTTGTAAGATAAGATATGTAATGCAATCAATGTAATATCATGTATTAATTGTAAACCTAGTTGATCTATGTCAAGGGTGTCATTAAGGATGTGTAATGCAATATTATTTTTATGTAAGTAATTGAAAGAGAAAGAGTAGAAGTGAAAGATCATGTATGGATTTAATTTGATCATATCTCTATGATAGAAGAGAAGTGAAGAGTGTTCCTAACTATTTTCTTGAGGTGGTGAGAAAAAGGAAAAAAATATTGAATACTTAAAGTAGTGAGAAAATAAGTAGTAGAGAAGAAATTTGAAGAAGTTGTAGAAGAGTTATCAAAGCAGAATTGTAATCAGAATTGTAATCATCAAAAGGATTGAGCCTAATTGTTAGATTTAGGTAGTGGAAGGATTTTCATTCTATAATAATTTTTGAGTTTGTTCTCAGAGTAGGGAGTAGTTGCTTCCTTGGGTTTAAGAACTAAATAAAATTATGTATGGAGTTGTAGCTTCCTTGGGAGTGACCCTAAAGCATATTCAAGGAGTAGTATCTTGCTTGGGTTATAGCCCTAAAACAAAGATCTAACTATTCATATTTTGTGAGCCTCGACTAGGTGATGAGGGTGCAGCTCGAGACTTAGAAAATAACCCACAAACAAGAGAATAATTTTATTATTCAGAAAATGGAGCTTCTTACATGCAGAGGATCTCAAATCCCCAAGTTCTACAACACATGCAAGTTACAGAAAGCTACAGAATAACCCTTTCGCAATATGTGAGCTTGTCCCCAAAAAAGTTACCCAAAAATTAGAAACCTACCCATAAATAGAGATCCTCTTTAGTTTGGAGCCAAAACAACATTCAAATTTGAGTTTAGGCGGTTTGGCACCGAAAATTATAACTTGAAGTTCAAATTTCAAAAGAACATTTGCAATTGTATCTTCTAGAAAGTGCGTCAACTTCTCGGGGCCATAACTTTTGATCCAGGACTCTGATTCG
>VDFB02212218.1:0-10572 GCA_007258455.2 Sequoia sempervirens | reverse complement strand
AAATCATCAAATTGAAAAAGATATATGATTCACAACATGACCTAAATAAAAAAACCATCTTTTTCATTGTCTTTCAGATGCCACTTGATCATGCTTTGTTAACACTTGTACTAAAACAATTTTTCAAATAGGAGAAATTTCACAAATACTTGATAATAATCAATCACTTTACAGAGCAAATCCCAGGTTAAAAAGACAAACCTCGAGGGATTACTTATTGTACCCTAACAGAAATTTTTTAGGACCCTTTCAAACAGGGGTTAGGAAACCAGGGCAAATGTGATACAGTTATACTAACTAAATACATATTGTGGACGCCAGAGATTTTTCGCATCTACGCATCCTAAATGAATAGACCTTTTAAACTTATTCAGGCATAGATCCACTATATCATCTCTGTTAAACAGCATTAGCTCATATTTTTTTCTTGTACACTTTGTATGGGATATTATTTTGGATATGCCAGACCAGATTTTCATTGTGTCAAAAATAACATCTCATTATAAGTATTCCAAAGCAAAAGGTACTGTATCGGTGGGGATATGAAATAGGAAACGCCCACTGAAGAAACTCCAACAAATAATCAGTCATCATTACGGAGCCTTTTTGCCTTCACTGAGAGCTCTGGATGTCTTTTTTTATTACAAAGCGGATTTTCTGGATCTTCATGAGCACCCACTTTTTCTATTTCTGTAGAAATCAACTCATCTAAACAAAAAATTCAATTACCTGCATCCAAATTCCAACTTTATAAATTATAGAATGACAATCACAAATTAAGAAGCACACAACCTGAGGTCCAAGAAAGAGACCATATCGGCACACCATTAAACTTGTCTACATAATGAAGCTGCAGTTGTAAATAGCAATTACACAAATTTAGATAGACCTCTTGAGCTACAAGAAGATGATTCTTAAGCACAAACCTGATTTGTTCAGATATGGAACATCAGCAATTGGACCAACAGGAAAATGTAGATGAACAAGCCCATCATGGACAAACATATATGCCAAACTGAAACATGCAATTCCAAGTCCCTACAAAAATCATAAAATGGTCCGTCAGAAGCATCATTAATCTCCTAATGGGCATTTACTGAATCAAATCTACAAGATGGAAGTAAAATTCCATGGGATGGTGGGATTGAATAGTTACATGACTAAAATGCTATATATTGAAAAATTTGTAGCTTGGAAAGTGCTTATTTGATTTACTATCTTCTAAACTGCAATGTGAGGTATCTGAGGATAGGCCATTCAAAAAGAAAACTAACTGCATGTTAAGACAATAATGAAGAAAAATTAAAGGGGAAAATAGGCTACCAAATTTATTTTACCATGCATGCAAAGTTTCAGAAAGGTGCGGGGAATATACTAAAATAAACGTGAGGTAACTGAGGATAGGCCATTCAAAACAGAAAACTAACTGCATGTTAAGACAATAATGAAGAAAAACCAAAGGGGAAAATAGGCTACCAAATTTATTTTACCATGCATGCAAAGTTTCAGAATGGTGCAGGAAATACACTAAAATAAACCTGCTTGCAGTATTCTACAGCACTTGCGTAAGCAACAAGGTGGGAAAATTTTAAGGAGAGCAGAGCTCAGATCATTCATGACATGTTACATAGACAAAAAACTCAATTTTTTTATCTTAAGCTGGGAGGACTCATGCCTCAAATGTTACTCCAACTTATTACTTTCCCATGCTGAAAATATGATTTCTAGGTTATAAACTAGTAGTTACCCAAAAGTTGTGGAAGGAATAATGTTATCCCAGGGAAACCCTTTTGGGTATGCATAAATACTATCCTAGGCAAACTCTTTTGGGTATGCAGCGTTATTCAGATTTTATTTCTCAGGACTGGGACTGCGTAGCCATAGGCTACCCCTGTGTATTCAGGGCAGCAGAATTTCTTAGCCAAACTTTGAACTCAAGCAACCTAAGCATTGATAGCATTTTAGCCTAAGCCTTGGCAGCTCAAAATCACACTAACAACAAACAAAAAAATTTGAACTCAGTTCATATTTCATAAACCAAAGTATTTGAAATAAATTACCCATGTAATCCAAAACCTTTCTCCATGAATTGTGTGCCTTAAAAGGCAAATTAGCTAATGTTGCTGCATTCTATGAGGGGCAAGCTCATACATCATCATTTATGCATAACATTTAAACCTGTTCTTCCATAGAATACATAACATTTGGGACCATTAAATACCATATAATTTTTTTCATAGTAAAATAATTCATAATTATACATCATCCTTTATCCAACATAACATTCTAATGGATAAATTTAAGAAATGTTCAGATTACAATAAGTTGAAAAACTACATCACACTCAAACGTGCTAGTAGTAATCACCAGGTGTATAAACAAAATAAATATTTATTATGGTTTTCACTTTGACAAGCTTTCCCTAGAGTCATATTTCCCACAGCATATGGGACACTGATTTTTAATTTTAGTGGATCAGAATGCACTTGTACTGGTTGCATATGGTTGCAGGGCAATTGTTTCACATCCCCAAAACCATTTTCCATTGGGTCCAAGCAAATTGCAGAGACATTCTCAGGATCAAAAATTGGGTGATCCCAAAATCCTTACAGCTTCATCGTTGATTGCAGCAGCTTCTGTTGGGATTTCCATTTGCTGATTAACTTCATCAAGATAAAATGAATCCACAAAATAATCCGTATCATTGTTCATAATACCATCTAGGAATTCACCATGCAGAAAATGCTCTTCTAAGGTCACTAATAACAGTCTTTGTTCATTGCCTTCAGGAAGAGCAGGCGGCACAATATGGACTGACATATTCAGATTTGAATGCAAATAGTACGTGTAATCATCTTGTTCCATCTCATTCCTGGAATTATCATAAACATCTTGCTCCATCCCATTCCCAAAACTATCACAGTCCTCTGTATCCATCAAATTCAGATGTTCATCAAACTCTTCAACTAGATCATGTGAGATTAGCCTTTCCTCATTTAAATGCTCACTGTTGCCCTTCAACAGAATCTTCATCAGATCCCATTATAATTTCTGCTATATTATCCTCCACAGCAAGATCTGCCACTAAGACAACCTCTACTGTATTATTCTGGATAAAATATGCCATGTCAGGATCTTCAAACTGTTCTTCGGTGCCCACTAAAAGCACTGCCTGGCCCCCATTGACTTCTGCATTAGCTTGGAAAGAACCATGATTCTCTGTATTCAAAAAGCTTTCTAGAAGGAAAGCTACAAGCTCCTCTTCATCCAATTGCACGCCAGGTAAGAAATAGAATTCCAACTTAATAAACAAAGCATGATCTGGAAGAGTATAGACTTCACAAAAAAACTGTTCAAACTCAACAGGATTATCAACTGGGCAGCCCACAAAGAGTAGCTGGGTGCAATCTAGAGTCATGATTTCTCCCATTTCCCATTTTCTATTCCGCATTGATCTATTCTCTTCGACGGTTAGCCCTTCACTTTCTCTAATGTGATCCATTATTCTGCTAGCTCAATTACCTATTCCTGGTAATTCCTGGAAAGTACAAAATAATTAAGAATCTATCTGAATGGAAAACCAGCCAACCAAATGCAAGAGTTTTGAACAGCATAAATTTCTTCCTATGAGACTGTGTTCTAGCAACTCGAGCTCTTAATGCTCCCCAAAGCAAGGATGGAAGAACTCTTATAAGTATATAACTAATTTTGGATCGAAAACAAGCTTTTAATTTTGCATGTAACTCTAATATGTCTAAATTTAGAAAAACAAATTGTTTTTCTAAAATTGATTTTAAACTAATTATCTACCCTTGTTTTAATTGGAGTTTTAATATCCTGTTTAAATTCTTAAAAAAACAAATTGCTTTTTTTAAAAATAGTGATTTCAAACTATTTATCTACTGGATTGGAGTTTTGAAATCTACTATATGTATTATATATTTAATACTATATATTTAATCATAGATTAATCTGTAAATATTTTAATTAATTACTTTAGCTTTTTAAGATGTAAAGAGGAAATTCTTTAAATTATGTTGTAAATGTTATTACTAATAAAACAAAACCATAAAGCATAATAAAAATGGTTAAAAATAATTAATGTTTCAAATGTGAAACTCTTAAAAATAAATGTTAAATTATCATTGTAATTTGATTAAAAAATATTGCTATATTGCTAGGATTGTATTATTCTGGATAAAATATGCCATGTCAGGATCTTCAAACTGTTCTTCGGTGCCCACTAAAAGCACTGCCTGGCCCCCATTGACTTCTGCATTAGCTTGGAAAGAACCATGATTCTCTGTATTCAAAAAGCTTTCTAGAAGGAAAGCTACAAGCTCCTCTTCATCCAATTGCACGCCAGGTAAGAAATAGAATTCCAACTTAATAAACAAAGCATGATCTGGAAGAGTATAGACTTCACAAAAAAACTGTTCAAACTCAACAGGATTATCAACTGGGCAGCCCACAAAGAGTAGCTGGGTGCAATCTAGAGTCATGATTTCTCCCATTTCCCATTTTCTATTCCGCATTGATCTATTCTCTTCGACGGTTAGCCCTTCACTTTTTCTAATGTGATCCATTATTCTGCTAGCTCAATTACCTATTCCTGGTAATTCCTGGAAAGTATAAAATAATTAATAATCTATCTGAATGGAAAAACAGCCAACCAAATGCAAAGAGTTTTGAACAGCATAAATTTCTTCCTATGAGACTGTGTTCTAGCAACTCGAGTTCTTAATGCTCCCCAAAGCAAAGATGGAAGAACTCTTAAAAGTATATAACTAATTTTGGATCGAAAAACAAGCTTTTTTAATTTTTGCATGTAACTCTAATATGTATAAATTTTAGAAAAACAAATTGTTTTTTACTAAAATTGTGATTTCCAACTAATTATATACCTTGGTTTTATTGGATTGGAGTTTTAATATCCGTTTAAATCTTAAAAAAACAAATTGCTTTTTTCCAAAATGGTGATTTCAAACTAATTATCTACCCTCGCTTTATTGGATTGGAGTTTTGAAATCTGCTATATGTATTATATATTTAATACTATATATTTAATCACTTAGATTAATCTGTAAATATTTTAATTAATTAATTTAGTTTTTAAGATGTAAAGAGGAAATTCTGTAAATTATGTTGTAAATGTTATACTAATAATACAAAACCATAAAACATAATAAAAATGGTTGAAAATAATTAATGTTTTAAATGTGAAACTCTGAAAAATAAATGTTAAATTATCATTTTAATTTGATTAAAATAATATTGCTAAGATTGTATGTATTAAAATATATTAAATATCTATTTAAAAATAAATTATGTTCTATGGCACCACATGAATTGGGGGATTGAACATTGTAAATATAAATAAAAAATGAAATTTATAATTGGGTTAATTTTATTAGTGAGAGTGAGAGGTCAGAAAAAATATAAAATGATTTTTTTTTTTTAAAATTTAAATATTTATTTAATTCAATTATAGTTTTAATTATAATTAATTGGGCTATAATTTTAACTTTTATTTTTAAATAAACCTAGACTCTAAAGTTTTTTTAATAAATTAATTATTTGATATGTAAATGCCAATTAATTTTAAACTAAGAGGTTTTTATTTATGTTTATGAAGTCATGACGTGGGAATACTTGATCTCATTGCATGGTGTAATTATTATACCTCATTATATTATTATTTTGATCTTTTCAATTATTTATCTTAACAAAGTATACTTAAAAATATCTTCTTTTCCATTAACTTTGATATTACAACCCTTATCTATTCTCATTCCTCTTTCATCATATATTTACCACGAAACAAATTTAAATTTTTTTAAATATAAGAAGTGATTGCTTTTCTTTAATTTTTTTTTTTATATTATTTGATTGTTTTTGGATCAAACATTTTAGTCTATTTTTTGGACTAGTTTTTTCTTTTAACTTGCATTCTTTTCTTCTCTCTTATATATATAATTTCAAAAATAATTTCTCATTAATAGCTATTTCTAAAATATAGATTAATTATATGAAACTAAATGTTATATATAATAAATTTATATTAAAATTGGTAGAAATTAGAGCAAGTAACTTGTTTTTAATATTATAAGTTAAGAAATATTGAAAAATAATTAACTTATGAAACTCAATTTAATTAAATTTTATATATGAAAAGTTAAAAAAATTGCTCATTCTTAAATTTATGAGTACTTGTAAATTTAATCAATATGTTTTCTTTAAGATATTTTAAGTTGTTAGAAATATAGTAATGTTGAAGTGTTAATATTATAACCAATGCATAATTTAGGAGCATCTGAATTCACTTGCAATCTTGTGTCAACCAAAAACATTTTCTTGCTTTATTGGCCAATTTTTTGAAGAATTTCCTTTGTGTTCATGGTTGATTAAAGGTTTCACCTTGTAGAGTAGCCAAAAGAGTATCCACATTTCAAGTTTGGGGAAGATCTGATAGAATTGAAACAAGTTATGAAATTGTAGAGCTTTTTCCTACATTGGACTTGCAAAACTTCTAACCCTATCTGGATCCCCTCTAGATCCCCACAAGTTCTTTGGGCACTAAATCCTCACCTAGAATTGCTTTCTAAGGCATTGTGGAACTTCTCCAGTGAAGCATAAACATTTTGATGACCATCCATTTCACGCATTTTTATGACCATCCATTTCCAAAATTCCAATGACCATACATTTCCTACACCCAAATGATCGTCATTTTCCCACATTTCAATGACTATCTATTTCCTACATCTCATAGACCATCCATTTCTTGCATGTCGATGATCATTGATTTCCCACATCCCATTGACCCTTGTTTTCGTGCAAGGCCACCTTAAGAAAAACTTCCCTTCACCGCCGAATCCTTACCATTGGTCCATGATTTCCCATAGATATATTTTTTGAACTATCATCACCATGTGGATATTGTCCACTTACCCCTTTGAAATCTTGCAACATTAATAAACCCCTCAAATATCTACAGTCTCTCTTTATGCATGTTTTGATGACCTAAGGAAAAATGTTTCTATCATAAGGACATGTCTTGATGACCTACATATTTTTAAAACTATCAAAAAGGAAAAATAAGTGTTAGAAGAAATTTTAATGACTTACATACATCTCCATGAGGGCTATAAGAACTTGACACATGTCCCATCACTCCAAAATATGGAGTGGCTATGAGCTTCTATAGATTTGACATTATATTGGGATTTCATTCTTGGTATGGGATGGCTCCTTTTAGATGACTTATGTTGGAAGACTTGGGCTACTTGAGTTAGAATTCAGAGAGATGAGAAGGGTTTGAATACAAGGTTTTAGAAGACTTTTTTGGTTTAGCGCATGTAAGTTGTAACACTTTGAAGCTAGGGCATGTATGGGGGGCGTCTAAATGCATGTAAGGACACTCTTGTTGTAATAGTTCATTTTTTACATGAATAAAATATAAATTTACTTTGCTATTTAAAATTTCATATTGCTACTTGATTAAGTAGCCTTGTTAAGGCCCTTGGATTTTGAATTGCACCAGGATCACATAATATTGTAGTGCAATATGTTTATATTTAGTATATGGATTTAATTCACATGTATTATACTTTAAACTAGTTGAAATAGAGGAAAATGTGGGTGATGATTTTGAATGGGGGTTATGCACCTACACTTTCCTTATTTCATTAGGAAAAAGAGATCCCATAGGGAAAGATTGACTTTCAACCCTTAGGTGAATCAACCTTGATGGATATCTTGCTATTTTCCTTGACTTAGAATGGGGTAAATTAGTATGAAATGCACTTTTGGGAGATGAATGAAAAGTACCAAATGAATACAATTATGCAATGTAACACATGAATCATTAATTTAAAACCTTAATCTAATAGAATCTAGAAATTTCTAGTAGATCTGAGAAGGTTATGAATTTATGCACGTCACCAAAAGCCAGTGTTGAGTGTCCTCCTAGGAAAGATTCACCCTAGGGTGAATGATTCTTGCTTTAGGGGTTCAAAATCTACTTTCACTATCTTTTGTTCCTAGGTTTGCACTCTCGATTCCCCTAATTTTCATAGTCAAAAATTTGGAATTAAATTCTCAAAGTGAGTTTTCGTGGATTGATGACAATTTGTTGAAAACTTTAAAAATTTGAAAACTTTTACAATTTTACACTTTTGATGAATCTTGAATCCTTCTTCAACCTAATATCTACAACACACACAAGAGGGAAAAATTGTTTTTTTTTGGTGAATGGTGGTTTACCTTGGTCAAACCCTATTTTGGTAATTAAACCTTGAAATAAAATGAAACATGAAAGGAATGATGAATGGACACTTTCTATGTTGCAACTAACCAAACCCTTGAATGGAGATCCTTGAAGGATTGAAATCTAACACATCTCTCTAAGGTCTTGATCTTGCATGAAATGGATTGATTGGATGTTGATCTTGATGATTGAAATTTTAATTGAATGCTTGAAACCTACATCACAATGTTATCTCCAAAAACATGCATGAATGAAGATAACTTTGACATGATGCTTGAGATCTTGATTGTTGCAACAAATGAATGAGAAATCTACTCTTTAACACCTTTGACAATGATCTTAGCTCTTATGAATTCTTGCATATAAAATCTAGGACGCTTCTAGGATTTGAATTGATAAAATGACCTTGCATTTATAGGTAATTTTCTAATTTCTCAAAAATTAAACATCACAAGCCGACATTTGAAATTTGAATTTGGATCATAAGGAGGCCACCAAAAACATATTAAAAATTTGAATTTAACAAATAAAGGGGACCCATTTTCCCAAGGGAGAATGGGTTCCAACCTAAATTGCCAAGACTTATTCATTTCGGGGTGTTAAAAATGACAATTACATTATTTAAATACTGGTTCCCCATTAAAAAATTGTAATTAATTAGGATTGTAGATGCATGATTGGGCCAATTAAAGGCTTAATTAAGTTCAATTAAATTAAGGGACCCAAATATAGTGTAAAATGTAAAGGAGTACATTCTTTGACACTACATTTTGTTGAACAAGACAATTGAGAGGGGCGTGAATTAGTTGTCATAGATTTAAACCTTAATTCATTCACTAGAACTAATTCTTAACACTACTTAAATGATTAACCATTAAATACTAATGCATAAACTTAAATCCATCACACAAACATAATAACACCAGATTTACGTGGAAAACCCAATAAGGGAAAAACCAAGGTGAGGATTAACTCACACTATAGAGAATATCAAAACCGATTACAAGAGGCTCATTGCCTGAGAAACAAGGCTTACTGCCAAAACAAGGACTCACTGTCCAATAGGGCTAACAACCTGGAGGGATCACTGTCAGAAAGATACAAGGAAGATAGAAGAGATACATTATAGAGAGAAGACAATCTCAATGCAACAAAGAAATCCACCACAATTTTCTCAACCACTTGTAAACATGCATGAATGATAGAGTACACCTACTGAACTACATCCAAAAACTCAGCATTTAGGCTTCACAATGATCTACCATAATCACATCAATCTCACATCTATCTGCTCTATTTATTTGCACTTATCTCTCTTTGTACATCTTTTCACCACTAATTCACCCTTTATTTATACCATCTTCAACTTTGAAACATATCCAAAGCTAGCCATCTAAATTCAAATTGAATTTATTTTAGGGGTGAAACCACAATAGTGGTTTAGAATTTGATGGAGGAAGGAAAACTGAGAAAAAATGACCCCATGGCAAAAAATTGGTTTTAGGGGATTGAATGAACCTACAAGTTTGACCAACAAAACCTAATTTTTTACGCTTCGAAGCTCAGGTTGAGGATGAAAATGGAGGAGTCTTCACAAACCCAATTGGAATCAAGTAGTCCTCAGAATGAGCTATCCAATGAATATAATTTTAATATGTTTTGGTTTTATTATGTATTTTTTCTTTTAGTTTTATTAAACATAGGTTTTTAATCAAAATTGAAGGTCTTTATTCTGCGTATGTGGAAAAATAGTAGATTATCAATTTTTTTAAAAAAAAATATGAGTGCACTAGATATTGAAGTCCTTGATCCAAAAATAAATAAAATTGAATTTCGATAAATACAAAAAAGGTTACGCGTTATACGATCACGCTATGTTTGAATTGTAATTGGTTTGAATTAAAAACTTGATTAAAGAAAAAAAATTCAATAAAAACTAGGGTATGTGCAGGATCATCATGGAAAAAATAGGCCCTAAGTGGCAATGAAAATTCAAAAAAATCAGAGTTATGCAACTTCACGTAAAAATTTGAATAAGTTATCTATATTATTTCAAAAATATGTAAGAATATAATCTGTGGAAAATTGAATGTAGTTTCTAAACTACTAGGTTTATTTTTCTTAAAAAAATAATCTATTTGGTGAAAAATTGAAATTTCAATGCAGTAGTACTTAAATTTCAGGGAAAAAATAATAAGTAGGTGTCTGTCTGACCACTCTAACCATAATAAAATCATAATGTTTTTTTTATAAGATTTTAGATATAAGTAGAGGACTCATGTCCAGATGTGATTCATATTTTT
>VDFB02212215.1:0-11830 GCA_007258455.2 Sequoia sempervirens | reverse complement strand
GTGTTTCATGTAATTAACATTTAGAATTGTCTAGAGAGGCTCAAATATTTTGTTAGAGCTTTTGTATAGGAAGGTATAGATTCATCCTAAATGACTTGGAAAAATATTGTATAATTTTGTGTACTCTATTTAACTTAATTTAAGTAATTTATTTGAAATATCATACAATATACACTCCAAAAAAATTAAAAATTGGCTTCAACTACTTTGCATGATCATCATCCACATAAATAAAACACCACAGTAGACTTGACAAGTCCCTCATTATGCCATCATGCTTTATGATGATGATACCTCTTTCATGCCCTATGATAGTGACCTATAGCTTTTTTAAATGTCATATACTCATTCAATACATATCAAGATGATAATTTATGTGAGGAGGTCATACCTTCTTTAGCTATGCATGATGTTGTTGTGTCTTGCATAATGCCATTCCACTTACATACCATGATGGCCCTATTATTATCCCCTTAGATTTATAGTCATTTGATGGTGCATCTTGTGGCCTTAGGGATGGATGTATTGTCCCCTGAATTCCTTGCTAATGTTATAAAACCTTCTATAAACTTACAAACAATGAATCAAAAAATATGTTAACACTTGAACTACAACATTTGACACAAGATATTATATAGACCAAGGAAACAAGGACATCCTATACAAATTTGGCCAAAATTTCTTAGCTTCATAAAGAAGGCTTGTATATATAGCCAATAGTTTTTCCCAAATCTTCTACATAGTTGTCACCTCTTCCAAGCTATACCATTCCATCTAGACATTAAATTTACCATTAACAATATAAAATACTCAATCCAGCCTAGTGCACTATAAGACATTCCATTATATCACATCCTTTAAAAAAAAAGGAAAATTATTTCTTAATTTTCTATGCATCATGCATGTTGAAACCTAACTACATCCATATACTATTGCAATAAAATGGATGGAAAATAACTAATACCCAAAAAGTCAATTTTTCGTAGTTTCCATAAAAGTATGACAATTCTTGCTTCTCATTTATACATTCGTCCTACCTTTACAATACCCAAATTATATCTACCTTTAAAAATATTATTCATGTCATCACAACACCTTAGTTTTCATTGCAAACGTTCTTATCAACTTGGGAAATTAATGCTTTAGCTAAACTTATTAGATTCTCCTTCTTAACTCTCACTTTCTTTCTCATCGTTTCAAATTGTATTCACATAAATCTTTGGATATGATTTAAAATCCATAGATTTCGAATAGATATCATAGCATGATATGTAATTTGGTCTAATTTTAGACTCGATTCGTACTCCAACTCTCTTGCTTAATCTTGCAACTTAAGTTTTATTTTTGACAAACCCTATACTCTACTAATTTCATTTGAACATAGGAATGTTCCCTATTGGTTAACTAGTTTGAATTGCATGCTTAGTCAATGACTTAGATTAGTCCCATTTTAATATCAATATTTATGGGTGGTCAATAATGATCTAAAGCGCTTGTTATTCAATTGGCCAATCCACTAGAATTAATTAAAACTTATTGCATGTTCATTTTCCATTCCTCTCATTGCCTCCCTAGAATTCACTTTAGTCAATAAATTCTCACAATAAGTAGTGATTGAGAATTTTTTTATAAATAATATCTATGGCAAGTTGGTAGATCAATGGATAGCTGGATAATACAACACTTTAGTCAACAAATATAATGTAATTGATTATATTATGACACATGTATATAAGAGGGATGATCAACATCAATTCTAGAATATTCCCAAACTTGGCAGGGAACACTACTAAAGAGACAAATGGGTCCACTATCACTTGCCACCATAATCCACATGAAAAAACCTCATTGGTTCCTCTAGAACTGACATCTATAGACACTCTGGATATATCCACTTTGATGAACTGAAATTAATTTCACCAAATATCAAATATCCTTAAAATGCTACTTATTCACTACTTGAATGTACCACTTTAACTATTTAAACATTAATACATGATCAATGGTCCAAAAGCATCTACCCTTGAATATTAATGTCTTCAACATATCTAAAGATGGAAAGGATGCACAAAAACTCTTAAATTATCAATGTATGTTCAATATAATTAGATCACACTACATGGTTCTAATAAAACTTCTCAAATTAATTATTCAATAATTTTAACTTTTTTTAATAAGTCAGCATTACAATCAATTGATGGCCCATTTTTATCTAATTCTAAGATCATTTGCTAAGAGATCATCTCCATCTCCTAAAATTGCTTGATTCATATAAAGAAAATCATTGATACCACAAGACAATCAAAACATGCAATGTACCTTAAATTTTTTACACTTGACTATATCTCATTCAATTTATTTAAGGCTCAAGATCAGTGACCCAAATTGATCACATTC
Organism: Sequoia sempervirens; assembly: GCA_007258455.2. Lineage (NCBI taxonomy): Eukaryota > Viridiplantae > Streptophyta > Pinopsida > Cupressales > Cupressaceae > Sequoia > Sequoia sempervirens. The sequence continues at coordinate 9,433 of VDFB02212215.1, read as the reverse complement.
AAGATCAATGGTCTAGGCATATCAGTGGATTGAGAAGGTTCTAGGGGGTTTGATCCACCAAATTCTACTATTTTAATGAAGTATACCAAATTGCGCCATGTGTCCTCAACGTGATCACTTGATCTCACTTCTCCATGCATTAGAAATTTGTTGAAGCATCAACCACAATCAATCCTTGAAATCAAAAACCCATAAAAATTAATGGTTGTGATTGATCAACAACTCACTAAAGTGACAAATGGTATGATCCACCAAAGTGCGAACATCAATCAAATTCCACCAAATCATGCTATGTGGACATATGGATCTATCTTTACTTATCCACTAACAACCACTATGTTCTCAGACATCATGATTGATAGTGTTGACATACTATTGAGGGACTAGGTAGTTTAATCTATGGATGAGCCACAATCAATAGGATCTTGACACATCACCTTGTGTTTAACTATTAAAGAGAAAAAATTTCAACTTTCCTAATTGTAACATTTGGCATGAACTTGTTACATTACCAGCTCAATCAAGATCATATACATTAGAATTCCATCATAAAATTTATTGTGTTGGATAGGCCAATGCTAAAGACATGGATTTGGTGGTAGATTGGGAAATGGACATTATTCTTGCTAATCTAGTCCACTAAGCAACAAAGAACCAATTCCCAATTACTAATGAATAAAAAAAGGGACCCACATAATGGTAAGGAAATTCCCAATAAGTCAAGGAATAAATATAACATAAAGTTGAAGGTGAAGGTAAAGTATTTGATTTTTATTAAGAAATTTACAAACTAGTCTATTATGAATCCAAGCTAGAACTTGATCAAGGATATTGTATTAGATGAAGCTTATGTAAAAAATGATTGTAATGGAAAAATATTTTTGTTTTGAGATCTCCTTCACATAAACACACTAGATCTTATAGAATCATTCTTCATAAAATTAAGCTGACCAAAACCACAAAAAAAAAAAAATTCTTATGAGGACAAAGATCAATCTCATAAATAAATCACAAACTAACAAAAAAGAAAGAAAGAAACAATATCTCAAATCAATTATCAACAATTTATTAAAATTAATATATATATTAAACAATTTTTTTTTAAATCATTAATATATTTTTCTTTCTTTCTAATAATCAATTTGATACTAAATAAAATTGTTTCAAATTAATCATATTATTTTTTTCCTTTTTAATACTTAAATTCAAAATTAACTTTACCATTTGTTATGTTCTATATGACAAAATTTCATGTTCTTATTATAATCCTCTCAACTTTTAGAAAACTTATGTTAAAAGATTCATAATTCACAAAAAAAAAAAAATATATCCATAATAATTAAAAAATAATATTCTTCATAAATTTATAAACATGTGATTTGACAATTAAAATTGTATAATTATAATTACAATTTTTCATTCATTAAATATATCTTTAAAATGTATAACTATAATTATGATTTTTCATTACAATAATATATTAAAAATCTATTAAATAAACTTTTAAAGTTTAAATTAATTTTTTTAGTTTTAATTGTTTTAATTAAATTTAGTCTTTTTAAACATCATAAAATATATAATTTAATACATAATATGTTTAGTTTAAAATTGTGTTTATTCTTTATTTATTTATTTATTTTGGCAAAGGTGGTTGAGCCACAAATAAAAAGTGGCTCAAATAATTCTTTATTTATTTTTATATCTATATATGTATTCATTATTATGTAATCATATTTATCACATTAATATTCACTTCTCCTTGTTTTAAGTCAATCTCATACTACATAAAATTAGTCTTTAAATTTTAAAATTTAAATCTTAAATTTACTCCCACCTATTTTACTAGTAGTTATGAGTGAACTTGATATATATTTGTGTAATTAATTGTTATCGTTTTATATTTACACATTCAATGTGTATCATTATCATCCAAACTTATTAAAAAATCCTATGCATTAAAGAGAAAAATCATTCCAGGAACACTTAATTTTGAAGCATTAAAGTGAACTTAATTTTGTATCAAATCATTCTAAAACATATGCATGACTAAATAGTGTTGTCTTTAATTATTTTTACTATTGAAAAATAGTCCAATCAAGATTGACTTAGGAGAACTTGGCCCTTAAAATTGACAACTTCTTTAAGGCCAATAATAAAAACCAAAACAAATCAAATAACAAAAAGATATAGCAATTCAAGACCACTAAATCTTATATTTACGTCAATAGATATTTTCTTAACATGAAAAGTACTAGAAAAAATAAGTAGATTGATAGTGGAGATTAAAAGACTACCATCAAATGGGGCAGGGGGCCTACTTCGATTGGCTAAAGCATCTTGTTGTAGGCAAGAGGTCACGAGGTCTAGTCTCCCCCCGTTCTTGTTGTAGTGGAGTACATCAACCTAGCGTCACCAATCACATGAAAATTTTTTACCAAACACACCCAATTTATAAGAAGAGTTTACCAAACGCACCCAGTTTATAGGGAGTCGTCCTCCAATCTAAAAAAAATGAATACCATCAAATAAATCTAAAGAATTAACTTACAATTACCCAATGATTTCACAAGAAATTACATTCTTCTAATTCATATTAGAATAAATAATTGTTAATAATCCATATTTTGACCAATGTAGAGGTAAGCCTACCTATCAGCATATTGAAAAATATCACTATTCTTAATTGCCACAAAGGAAACCCCCAGCCCTAGATGATATTACGACTTTTGTATTTGCTAAACCCTAAAAAGAACTGAATAAACAAATGGAACACTTTTTGAAAACAGATTGAATAAACATACTTAAGTATTATAACATAACAATGTATTATAAGACACAACTAGTTCCAATGGGGTACACGAAGTGACATGACTACACTAACCCATAACACGATAATAAGATAACAATAATTAATCTACTACGTAAATCTATTCATTCCCATTCCATCATATAAAATATCCATTAACTGTATCCATATTAATAACATATGCACATATGACAATACATGGAATTATAACGATATAAAGTGTTACATGTTTTGATAGATACAACTCAACATAATAAACTATAGCACAAGATCCTGAATAAATACATGGCTTGAATAATTATTACATCCTAATGATAGGAGAATACAATTGACTAAAAATACAACCTCAATAATCACATATACAATTACAACAAGGTCATCCCAACACACGTGGGAGACAATACACCAATGAATACATTACATAAGAAGTATATACATCAATCTGGTACATACGGACATTGGAACATCAACATTTGCCAAAACCTGCAAGTAAAAGATACATCTACAACAAAAGAGGGAACCCAATGGGGTGTGAAGCACGTTCCACCCAACCACCCCCGTGTTGAGAGTAGACAAGGAAGGGTCCCCGACCAAGTACGCCTAACAATAACCAAGACTAACTCCAAAAAGATGACTTGACATCAAAGACCACATAGAAACTCAACAATGACAAATCCAAAGGCACAAACCACTTCAGAACATAACAAGTCATAATCACAACAACCAAGAAACTCAAGACATATTATCAAAGACTATTTCCAACAACAACCAAAGACAAGTCAATAAATCACTCAATCACAACAGACACAACATCACTCAACGCCTACAATCACAAAGTCAATTAACAACTACAAACACAATATCACTTAACACGAGATTACAATGCTTCCAGAGAACAAGATCATGAACATCGCACAATAACTGGCTAACTGTTGACATAGGAAGAGTGTCATGCATAAATTTCCATGAGTTACCCTGGCTCAACCTTCCTAGGCTACCGGACCCCCATCCTGGGTTACCCTGGCTTGCCTCTACTGGCCGTCGGACCCTCACGCAAAACTATGTGTCCCATCTCATCTCGAGCCTTATCATTCACTTGCTTCACGAGAGATACATCCTTTTATCTTTATTAGTGTGAACTCTCCCCCATTAATTCTTTTAGATTATCACTTAATTAAACTCTAGGTAGGTTACCCTGGCACCCCTTCATGTGCCGGACCCCCACAAAGAGCCACTCTCCTATCGACAACACACAAGGCATGATACCACAATAGGTAACTAAACAATATAAGCTCTCCAATCCAAGGAGAAAACAAAACAAGGAACCCACTCCAACCACTGGAGGAAACCAATCCAAATACACACTCCTTCCAAAGGAGGTACAAATCTCATTACCCACTCCTATTTCCTAGGAGGCACAAATTCCCGTTCGTGGAAACCGGGTACAACATCATAGTACAATACATCAAGGCGATTCACCAAAAAGAACCCCTACACATAACATCCCATGCAAGAAAACTTCTCTGGAAGACTTACAATACCCTTAACCCTAATTGCCCGACATGGGAAATAAAAGAAACATGAAAGATACGCTTTCCATATCTGGACGCCCTTAACAATAACTTATACTCTTACGAATAGTAAGGTGAACCTAGGGTTTTCCAAATGACACCAAAGCACTAAAAGAAAATGCCACAGAAGAATTAACGAAGAATTTCAAGAATCACAATATATACATAAATTTCCTTTATATTTTCTTCCCTCGCAACCACAATTGGTCATATATATATATATAAATACATAAATACCCATTTTATTAATAAAATCCTTTTTTTACGAAAAAAACGTATTTTATAAAACAAGATTCAAATTAAATCACATTTAAATATTAAATCATTTAAAATTGAATTAATTTCTGGTAAATGTAAATATAAATATATATATATATATATATATATTTATATAAATTAAATATAATAGAATAAACGCATCAAATAAAAACTAAATAAAAAGAAAATTAAAATAAAAATAAATAAAACTTACCACTGCCTCGCGGGTGCTGCGCACCTCCCAAAGGGAGGACGCAGTCCCCACCACTAGTGGTACTGCGTACCACCATGTGGTGGCCGCAGTCCCACCGGCGGTGGTACTGCGTACCACCTTGTGGTGGCCGCGACTACCATAGTCGGTGGTACTGCGTACCACCCTGTGGTGGCCGCAGTCCCACAGTGGGGCCGTGGGTGGTACGGCCTCGGCCGACCCCCACCCCCATACAATTAAAATTAAATTTTTATTTTATCATTTTCTTTTTATTTTATATAAACATACAGGTTTTAAAAAACTAAAATAATACGAATTTCGAAAATCAAATTCGTCCAGACATCTTTTATTTTATTTTTTTATTTTTTTAATAAAAATAAACAAATAATTAAATACTATATTCAAAACACAGAATCCGAGGACCAGCATACAGGCACAAATACACTCATTTATTTATTCTGTATAAACAAATGCTTAAATCTATAAAAATATCCATAACAATTAATTTATATCAATATATTAAATAATATATAGAGGATTTATAATTAAACAAAACTTATGACAACCAATAAAAACTTCAGGTTTTCATACAAGATAGAAATTAACCCAGAAAATCGATTTAATCAGAATAATAATAAATGTATATCTAATCTTTGAATATGAATAAATGTATTTAACCCGAGGTTCTAAGTAACTCAACCATGGATCTTCAATAACTCAATATAAATTTAAACATGCAAATTCGATCTTCCATCAGAAATGATTCTTTTTGTTTTATATTTCAAGCACACTAGTTTTCTCTACTAAACTACGTTGAAGGATTTTAAAACAAGTTCTGCTATATTTTACTACAGAAGATTTGAGAGTTTCAAACACAACCAAGTTTTCAAAACATAAACTTCATTCAAACAATTTTTTTCGAAAACATAGCAAATCAGATTTGTTTACAGACCTACGAAGTATTAAAAATTTACAAGGGGAAAACCTGGAATCCGGTGTCTGAAGGAGAATCCCGCCTGTAACCTCCTCTCGAATTCCTCCCGTAACTCCCTTCTCCACCTTCTGCCTTCAATGTTCTACTGTATAATCTTTTCTTTGCAAACTCACAATAATTTTTACCTAACAGAAAACCTCAAAACTCCAAAACTCTGTTTCTTATTTTTCTTTTCTAGATCTAAAAACACAGAGCAAAACTTCAACCAGAAAACTTGTGTGTGAATAATTTCCTCCTCCAAATAATAAATCACCAAATAAAATCAATAAATCTTTTTCCGCTTTTTTTTTTCCAAAAAGCCCCTTTCCTTATTGGCCCTTTTTCAGCTTTTAAAAGCTCACATTTATCTCAAATTTTAATTGGAATAATTTATTTAAATTTAGATATTATCTCCACAAAATTTCCTAATTTAATATAATAAAAAAATAATATTTAATTACTCTCAACAGTATTAATTTAATTATAATTATTTGCACTTTTAATTAATTAAATCATTTTTAATTTATTATATATTTAATTTTAACATCTTTCTAACTCTTAATTAAATCAAATAATAATGTAACATTAGTTAATTATTTTATGAAATACGATTAAATAAATTAAACACTAACCAAGAATTAAATTAAATACTCAACAATAAAACTTACATACAAGACAAGACAAGACTTCAATCGTAACACAACGACTCACAACAGACGACGGACTTGGGACGGGGACACTTCCAAGCCTACTCCCTTTTTCAACTTTTACCCATTGGGTTAATTTATTGCTCGCCCTGTCCTGCCGAAGCAGGTGGAATCGAGACTTATTCCTGCAATCCTGCATCCAACTAAACGTCAAGTAGCACATGTATACATATGAAATCAACATCCTATTGTGAGAAGGAATTGCAGTGTAGCAGGGCACTCGTGAACGAGTGATGCTACACTGTCCTCTCACCTAATCTATTCTAACAATTATAATATCGATAATGATCTAACATTTCTAACCAATTTGACATAAGGTAACATGATATTAAACTACTGCATCTTAACTAATTATTAAACAATTGCACCATATAATAATACTGAATTAAATAACATCACCATGACATCATCGCATTGACATATAAACATTAATGACAATTCATTTAAATAACCAAATAATCCAAACAACGCACAGAGTATCAACAATCATCCTAATAAAGTCATATCCAACGAATAGGTCCACTCAAGGAATAACATCATCAAACTACAACCAACCAAATCAACCCTAACAGTATCATCATAGAAATTAATAAGTCTAAGCAGTATGAGGGTATTACATTTTGACTCAAGAATGTGAATGAATACTTTTTCTCAAAGTGAAGGTTTCTAACTCAAAATGCCTTGCAACACATCTACCGCCTCGATGAAATTTTGATATAGCTAATGGATTTGGACAAATGATTGAATGCAAAGGTTGGGTGGAGGAAGTCAATAGAAATGAAATGATAGGCTAATCGCATAATCAACAAAATACTGTATTTATGAGTGTGATAAACACAACATGGTGTAGAGGGATAGGACCTCATGCAAGGCATCTTCTAAAGTTTTGATTTCACAGCACCCACGTGACCTCCATGGTCAGAGAGTTCAATCGGGATTGCCCGGAAGTGGGACAATTTCGCATAAAATTTTTCCTGCTTTAGTTCCAATGGGTTATGACAGATTTACCGTTATTTCTATGTTCAGCTTTCCCTTCTTGTAACTGCAATTTCAGATGTTCTCTTTTGCCTATTTTCTTGGTAGCTTGATTTGATGGCTACTTTTGTAACTGCAATTGTTATGACTATTGTTTGCACGTAGCCATGGGTCCTTATATTTTATTTTTAGCTTTAATTCAATAAAAATAATTAATTAGGCATCTTCTTTAAAGTTTGTGTATTTGTTATAATGTATGATTTGTACAAACTACAGGCTCAAATAAATATGTTTGGAGAGGGGTCTATAGTGGAGTGGGTTCCAATAGTGGGGATAGAAGTAGTCCTCAGTGGGCCTCATAGTTGAGCATCTTAATATCCAATTGTAAAACACTTTTTATCCATAAAGTACACAAACTGACAAATCAAGTGATGCCACATCGGCACACCAATAAAACATGACTTAGTGCACCACTACCTGTCTCACTTTTTTTTAGCCTTTTTTAATACCTTAACAAAAAGCATGCTGATGTGGCATCATATTTGATGATGTGACCCTAAAATTAAATTTTTTAAGCGAGTTGCCAAATAAACTGTTGTACAAAATTGGGATTGATTTGAAATTCCATGTAGGATTTTGAGAAACACGAAATTAGGGTGCTCCACTATGGGCCCCTCTCCCCTAGATATTGTAGTATGTGAGCCTGAAGATTGCAATTTCCGGATTTTGATCAGGTTTGGAGTTTTTCATCAATGCTCGATCACGCTGATCCATCATCAGGATGATAGAGAGCAAAGGAGATGAGAAATGGTTAGATGCAGACCTAATCTTGCTTAAAAGGAAGAGAGGTGAGAAGTTGAGGAGAGAGATGGGTACAAAGATCAAGATAAGAGAGATAAGGTAAGACAAGAGATTGAAAAATTGAAAAAATTAGAGAGGAAGAGGATAAGAGAGAAAAATATAAGAAATAAATTTTTTATTAAAAAGACCAAACAAGAAAGGATTGAAAGACACAAAATTAATGAGAGAGGACTATTACATGAAGAGAAATCAACAAGCGAAATGAAAGAGAAAAAAGAAACAATAGATAAACAAAAAGAAAATCTAAATTAATATGCAATATTAAATTATAGTGTTGAAATTTTTAAATTATAAATATAGAATACTCATATAATGAAGCAATTGAAAATTTTAACGCTAATTAATAATTAAAAGTGACTACAACACCAAAAATATGAGGTGCAAAAAGACCACGAATAAAAAACAAAAATCGAAGGCACCATAATGAAACAAAAGAGGTACAACGAAATGTAATTAAATAAAAGACGAGAAGGCAAAGGAAATTACACAACAAAAGAAATGAAAGGCTAAAAACAAAAGAAAAATAAGAAGGAGAATTGAATTTGAAATATATTAAAAACAAAAAGAGAAATATGAGAGGAAAAATAATACAAATGAAATGAACAAAAAAGAATATGTGAATTGATAAGAATAATAAGTTATAATATTGAACAATAATGTTATAATTAATATTGTTAATGATATCAATTTGAAACACTAACGCAAAATAAGAAAGAAAATTAAATTAAAATCAAGAGCACGAAGGGAAATTAGAAGCAAAGATAAAAAGTAAATAATGGAAGGGAGAACAAGGAGAGTAAAGAAGGAAAAGTAGAGGAGTCAAAGAATGAAAACCAAAATATAAAGATAAAAATAAAGATGCAAGAACCAAATTGAATATTAAATTTGAAAACAATAATAAAGGCACAATAAAAACTAAGAGAACTCACAAAGAATAATAAAAGAATATGTTAATTGATACACCCAATATTATATAGTCCTCATTAAAGTCCAAGTTAGGATTATAAAGAGCTGAACAATAAGCCATAATATTGTTCAATATTATAACTTATTGTTCTTATCAATTAACAT
>VDFB02212214.1:0-10880 GCA_007258455.2 Sequoia sempervirens | reverse complement strand
GCTTCAATTAGGGCTTTGTTGACTTAGATGACTTTGATGGATTTTGAGTAATTTTTAACACCTTTCTCTTTGATAAATCTACATACAAGACCTGCAAACACACATGTAAAGAGGGTAAAAAGGGTTAAGAGTTAGAATAGGGGTTTTCCTTAGTCAAACCCCGATTTGGTAATCAAACCCTATAAAATGAAATAGAATAAAGAGAGAATGATGAATGAATAACATGCAATGTCACAAACTCACCAAACTCTTGATGTTGAAATATGAAGATATGCAAGAAGATGCTCTAATGGGTGCTTGATGATGCTTAGATTGCTTGAGGATTCTTAATAATTGCTTGAATGATTAAGTGAATGAATGAGTTGCTTGAATAATGAACGAGGGTGAGAATGAGAGAAAAACCCTTTATTTATACTTGATTTTCTAATATTTCCTGAAAATAACACATCACAAGCTGACCTTAAGGTCAAGAGAATAAAATCCTGCCAGAAAATTAAAATTATATTGATTTTTGTGCCCAATGGGACTAAGTCGCCCCAGGTGGTGACTTGGTCCCACCAACACAATTTTACTGGGTGTTGGGGATTAAAGTTTATTTAATAAGGTTTGACAGGAATATTCTCAAAAACACACTTAAGTACGGTCAAAAAGTGCATTAAGGGGTCATTTAAACATAAGAAAGAGTCAAATTAGTGATGACAAGCCTAGAAAAGCATGAGAGTTTGTTACAACTCTTTACAACACTTTGAAATAAGACTTGGTAAGTGATAAAAAGAGGTTATTTAAGTGAATTATAATGAAAGGGTCCTAGAAAAGTGTGAAAGTGGGTTACAACACTTTTACAAGACATCCTAGAATTCTTAATGATTCTCAAGGGTCCAAGACCTAATCTGAGTATGTTGACCACATTACAACATTAAATCTAGGAAAAATCAAGCCAAAGTCCATGAGAGAGACTCAAGTGAGTGTTAAAATGTCCAACTATACATTTTTTGGCGACACACAAATAAATCTATTTTTTTATTTGTCAACTATAAGAGGTTATCTAACCAAAGGAAAACCTTTGAGACATTCATCTAGGATATATTCTTATATTTTTTTGCACATTCATGTCATTGTTCCCATGTTAGACTACTTGTTGGTGAAGAATATTTTGATGCTAAACTTTATAAATATTTTATGGGTTTATATGTTGATTAGGCTATTACACATTATGAACATGTAGGTTTTGGTCTAGTATCTTCACAATCTATGTAAGTTAGGCCTAATGTTGATCTATCTAAGCTCGAATATCTCTTTGTCTATCCCTAAGTTGATCTATTATATTCAATATATCATCCACTTCTCTTTCTCTTCTTTCATTTTTGATTGCATGACTACATCAACATTAATAAAAGGAGGATCTTGGTGATTTCACTAAGAGAATTTGTCAATAAGTGATATTTATATTCTCTTTTGCATTTTCATCTCTATTGGTCATTATATTTATATCTTTTTATGTTATCTCTATATTTTCTACCTATGAGTCCATTTTTTCTCCTAAATTTTTGACATGAGCCATTATATAGCTTACAAATTCTCAATATATTATTAATTGAATCATCAAATATGTAATTCTCTCTTAATTCAATAAAAATATCATCCCTACCAAAAGAGGCAACTAGTTTTAGTCTACGAGATTAAGTATTAAGGAACTTAGTTATTTCTTTATCTTTACATGTAGTACTTTGTTCCTTATCTCTTCTTAGAGTCCATTCATGTTTTTTTTTCTATTTAGATTTCTTTTCTCTATCCATGTTGAGATCTTTCTACCTGTCTTTATTGCTTCTAAGCTATAATTACCATAGATTCACCACTCTTCTATCCAAATTAATTCAATCAAACAACATAGTTTCAAGCACCTAGTAGCTTTTTCAACCTATCATATAGCAAGGTTTTCAAAATTTTACCAAGATTAACTTAGATCCTTGGTAATGACACCAATTATTAGGTCTTAAAATAATAGGTTCAAAGTCCCAAAGTTTTTCTTCACTTACAACATCATGGGTTTGTCATAATGAAGGTAAAGATAGGCTCATCTATAGATTTAGGAAGGTTAAATGATAGCTACAAAAATGGGTAGGCTCTCCAACTCTTTTGGCTTAGCTTAAACCTAAGAGTGTGTTTTTAGAGGTATGCCTTAGAAAGCATTCAAATAAAATAAAATGGAAAACTAAGAAAAATAAAAACTATACCCAAATTACATACTTGACCCCTATTTCTATCACTAGGTCAAGATCTAATAACTACAGAGACCTCTCTTAAAGCTTATTCAATACTTTTCACATGTATGTATAAATAATGGCAATGTTATAAGCTCTCATGATAGTTTAATTTAGTTTTATAGACATTAGAAAATTATGGATATGTTGAACATGATTATATAAGAATCAAACAATTATATTTTGCTTAAGATTTTCCTTGGTTTATGTTATTGAACCATGAATAGTATATATTGATCCCAATCTACTTCTTATGACCACCTTTGAGAAATGTTTATTTTAAAGTGTATGTGGAAGGTTTGAGTCTTCAAGACCAATGCCTTATTGAGTTATAGAGTTATATCCAACCATTAAAAGAATTAAAAATAAGTTACACCAAAGATATGATAAATAGTAACAACATCTACTTATTAATCTTGCTTCAAACTAATAAAAATTCACATGCAAGAAAAAACAAAATAATACAAATAACAACTTACATTGATTTAAAGTACTACTATACTCATCTAATCTCTATTGCAATCACAACAACAAATGTGGTGAATAAAAATTTTCAAATAGAAAGAAACCTTTGGTACCCTACTATTTAAATCCCTCCAAAATTCTTACAATTGGCCAAGGGGACACATGGTTACAGATATTTGCTTCAATGGCTACCTCTCTATAGGTTCTGAGAGTAGCTTTAATGGTGGACACACTCTCATAAAATTGAAACCCTAGATGACTCATGGGTAGCTCGCGGTTTTCCAAAACCATTTATGGTTTACTTTTTGGTGTTTTCCTATTTTTTCAAGTAATTGGGTTGATATGTAGAAGGAGCTTTTATTGTAAGGTTATGCAATTAAGCTTCCTTCAAAGAAGCAATATATAGATCTCCATTTCATGAGCCTACAAGTGTATTGAAACATGTTTATTGTTGCAAACTAATACATTAATTTTGTGCTTTAGAGTGTGTGGTTTTCTACCTGAAAGGGTTTCCCCTGGTTTTCTACCTAAAAGGGTTTCTCCCACATATATTGAAAGGGTTTTCCCCACATATATTGACATATTTTTCTTCTACATATTACTTTTTATTTCTTATCCTTAAAAGTATTAATTTATATGTTAATATGATACTAAAATTTACTTAGATTTGAAATCTATATTACTTCCTCAAAAGATTAATGTGAAAATTAATATCTTGATTCTACTTTATGTATATAATTATGTGCAATTGTATAAAGCATTTTGTTTAAAAAACCTTATGATATTGAAGGTGCATATATTGTATCTCCTTACACACAATAGTTATATTAGTGTAATTATAAGCTTCTAAACAACAAAAAGATTCAACTACGAATCACTAAGATGAAAAGCATGCTTCCAACCATACTACCTTGAATAATTCCATGGAGTATAGACATTTTATTTTCGTGTAGGGAAAATACTCTAATACATTATGGTAGTGGACATTGGCACGTTAAATATTTGAGGTCAAAAGAAATGAGATGTTTAGAAACTTCCTCCTACATCGAATGTGGACAAGCCAAAACAAGAGTGGAGTCCACTTAGAGATATAGGGTAAAGACAAAGCTGGCGCTTTAGATTTTTTCTAAGAGGTGATGGAAAAAATAGGAAGACCAATGATGTACTATGGAATACAACGAATGAGTTCTTTGACCAACAAAATAAGTGTGCTACTTAAAAGAAGTCATTCAACTTTGGGTTTTATGTTTGGGTAGAAGAATGGTCTTTTCTTGCAATTTTACCTAATAAATGATAAGTTGATTTATAGGTTTTCGATACAATGGTATTGACTACGCTATTACAAAATATCTCAAAAATAGAGGTTTTATATGATATAAGATCATTTCTTTTATAGAGTTTTGTGTTTCAATCTTTTATTTGAGTAAAATAAAAGTCAAAATTAACATTTTCGAGTCTTTTTTTAATAATGTTGTAGCAAAAAATTATGTATGAATTATTGAAAATAAGCTCACACGTCGAATGTGGAAAACAAAAAATGAAACCTTAGAGATTTATTTTTCTCATCAAACCATTCTAAGAAAAAATACAAGAGAATAATATATTGGGTTTTAAGAAAAAAATCATGCAAAGTGATTATTCACTTGAATCTCTCAATCTAGAAATTGATTGATCTATCGTAACACCATGGCTTTAATACCATGTTAGATTTATAAATTAACTAAAGCTACATAAAAACCTAGTTGAAGAAACCAAATTAAATGAACCTAGTCTAGCAATGGTATGAAATCAAAATAGAAAAATAGAGTTAATTGTTACAAGTGGATGAAAATGCTAATGTAAAACACCCGTTGTGCCTTACACACATGACCTTTTTTTCTTAGAAAAATGAGGATCCCCTTTCTTTTTCTTTGATTCTTTGGTTTCTTTCCTAGTTTATTTTGAAGCCTAGTTTTGGCTTTGTCTCTCCCTTATGCTTTATTTTATGTATTTTTCCTCTTTTAAGAATTTTAGAGTTTTTCATCGCAACATGATAGCAAAGAAACCTTTGAAACTTTGACATTTCTTGTAAATTAGAGTTGTTAAGTGTTTGGTGTGTCTATACCAGCCTTTCAAACTTGGTCATCTTGGCATGACTATGAAGGAATCTCTAAACCCCTAATACTTGGCATATGATGTGTGTAAGGGGGAAATCAAGAAGAACGAATTAAACACAATCTAATTCAAAACAAAGATTTAGATTCATACCCATTACTCATGAAATGAAGTTTTAAGCTATTGAAATCAACTAACAAAATCCTAAAATAACATAATGAATTCAAAAACAAAGAAAAATTTACCATCCCATGTCAAAGTGTATTCACAATGATTTTGGATCATTGTTGTATCAATGCAAAGCCTCCATTTGTGCGTAGAAAAAGCTTCAAAGTTGTGTAATATTGATTGAAAATGTGTGTCAAATTTCTTCAAGAAGTCGATTATGGTTTTAGCATTACTTCGGTGTGAAAAAGATGTCAATTCTCTGATCATTTTTGAGGATGAAGATGATTGTTATATAGATTTTGTGTTTGGAAATGAATGATCAAGATCGTGTAGTAGACTATCCTAACCAACAGTTGAAATATGTTGAGAGGAATTAGATGGGAAGAATCAGTGGATTTTTTATTACGTAATCGATGTAATTGATGAAATCAATTTGAGTGTTCAATGGAATTGAGGAAATAGATTGAATAATCTGTGGAATTGAAAAAATCATGTTGAACCTTCAGTGGGATTGAAGAATAGATTGATTAGTTAGAAAATAGATGAATTAGTCGGCCAAACAGAGTGAGCAATCGGGGGATCATAATTTGCTCAATCATAAAAGTGAGTGAGGATAATTAATTAATTGATTTAATTAATTAATCTTTTTGAGTTGAACATGCAAATCATGTTTGACTTTTGCAAACAAAGTTGCATTTGTTTGTTTTAACCTTTTTGAATGATGTTTGAATAATTTAATCAATTATTCAAGTTTAAGGGAAAGTGATTTAATTAAACTATTAAGTGGTAATAATTTAATTGACTTAGAGGAATAGGGTAAATTAGTGACATAATTAAATAATTGATGTTATTTAATTAATCAGAAGAAATAAAGTTAGATTAGGACTTTATTAAATAAATGAAATTTATTTAATTAGTCAAAAATGATGAAAAAGTGAATTAATTAAATAATATAATATTATTCAATTAATAGAGGAAATTAGAGTTTTTGATGCAATTGATGTGAAATGTAGTGATATTGGGTGATAATGCTACCGATGATGAGAAAATGTCATTTAGGATGTGTAATAAGTGTTAGGTCATTTTTACATGCCTACATTTTACCCCTCTTTGAGACAAAGTATTGGTTGCTTTATTTCAAAGAATTAGATATTAAGATCAAGATGTGAAAAATTTGATATGCTCTGTTGTGCCCCATCGGTCAACAAAATGATGATAGGATGTTGGGTTACCCCCTTGAGAGGTTGGCCGAAAAAGTCATTTTTTAAGTCAAGCTCACAACAATGTTTTATTTCAATTTAGATATGTAGAGAACAAAAAATTAAGCCTATAAGACCTTCGTTGATAGTTCAAATGTTCTTAGAAGCTCCTAATTTCAACCTAAGAGGGTTTCCTAAGTAAAAAATTAGGGTTTGGAGGGTTAAAATAGGTAATTAGGGTTTAATTTACCTCATTTCCATTCTGAGCCTATTGTAGTTTCTTGCCTCTAGATTTCGTGATTTGTCGATTGTTGAGGAGCTATGGTGAGGATTCGAGGAGCCCCACATCAAGCGGATGTGGTTTGTTAGTTTGGGTGGCCTGCAGGTGTCTATTCCCCGGTATGTACCCTTTCCTTTCATGTTTTTGACTTGTCATTTTTGTGTAATTAATGCATGAAAAAATTTTAGGTGTAGGTAGTAATTTCATGTTTTTCACGCTTTTGAATCATTTTGGCCACTTTTGTTGTTTATTACTGAACCGCTCTTGCATTTCTCTACCGCCTTTGAGATAAATGTTCGCTTTTGACCTAAATGTTCACCTTTGTTTTTGCTCTTGCTTAAAATTTTCACTTTTGACAATTTTAGTGTTTTTGATTTTCTTTGCCGCTTTCGACAAAACAATGACCACTTTTGGTTGGTTTTATCACTTTTGTCAGCAAAGTCGCCGCTTTTGACAAAAAGGGACCGCTTTTGTTGTTTCTGGAATTTTGAGTCAGTTTGTTTGCAATCATAGGTTGTTTTTGTGTTTTCGTAGCAAATTCTTGGCATTGTGGGTTGAATGGTTGTAAACGGTTCTCAAACCGCTTTACTTGAGGGAGCATCAACCATGTGAGTTGTTTGATTTTATCACTGGTTTCCAAGAGCTGGAGCGAAATGTGCTAGATGTTGTTGAGTTACGTCATATATGCTACATGTCCATGATTAGATGCCATAGAGATTTGATGAACGCCCTCGTGGAGCAATGGCATTCTGAGACATTGTCCTTTCACTTACCTACTAGTGAGGCCTCCATTACATTGGAGGGTGTATGGAGGATTCTTCAAGTTCTGATCCACAGAGAGCTTGTGACCTATTATGTATGACAAGGTACACGTTCTTTGTATAAAGCCCTTGGTGTGAGGCATGTTTGAGTTTGGGAGTCAGAGATAGACATGTCTCCATTTGTTAGCAATGTAGATCACATATCATTGGTTCTATGTGCTTTGGTCTCGGGGCTTGCCATTCCTAATCGATGAGGCCAACAGTTTCCCGTGGTTGGAGTGTGTGCATTGAGTAGATGTTCAAGCATGGCACTAGATATGCATGGGGCCTGTGTCTCTATGCCCATTTATACAAAGATATGCATGAGATCACTTATCATGGAGGTAGATCCATTTTTGTTGGTGTAACTTTGCTTCATGTATGGGAATCAGAGCATATCCTAGTTACTAGGCCCAATGGAATTTTGGATCAGGAGCCAGAGGATCCTTGTTCTTATAGATATGGTGATTTTTTCCATTATACTTGGCCTAGGCAACTACTTTATTGGTGTCATGTGATAGATGACATGCCTGGTTTTTTTTTAGAACATGGTTGGACTGTGATTCCTGGCATGATGACCAAGAGAAACTCCCATTTTGTAGACAGACATGGTGGTTGATCGGTCATGTCCATTCTTTGTTAGAGAGATATCTTCCTAATCATGTTTGTCACTGGTTCAAGGAGAGACAAGGTCATTTCACAAATGAGTATTAGGCACGTTTTGGTAGGACCACCCAAGAGGTTTGGGTATGGGGTTTACAAGCCGATCGTGATGCTATTGTGGAAAAGTTCAGGGAACTTGTTCCATTTGGATGGGGGTGGCTAGTTGGACTTGTAAATCTTGGGACTACTCTAGAATATGATCAGTGGCGGGCTTGGCGTATTCCTTTGTTATAGATCCTGTTGGCGTTGTGCCAACAATGGGTAGAGCAAGGATTATCGATCGCCATGGTGAGCATCAACGAGTGAGGATTGCTTTGGAGTAGTTGAATAGAGTGAGACAGGATGGGGATTAGGATCAGCATGAAGATCCCATGCAACAGGATCCACCACTGGCACAGGGTCCTCCTCCACCACCTGGAGAAGGAGCAGCTTAGGTAGCCCAAATGACAATTTCTAGAGATTCAAAGGTTGTGCGGCGACAAGCTGCTAAGGCACAGTTGGTTGTATTGAATGCAGAGCGAGATACAACTAGGAAAGAGAGGGATGGCTTCAAGGCAGAGTAGGACACTAAGAGCAGGTGACATCATGCTACTGAGGCATAGTTACAGGTGATTACAGTTGAGAGGGATACACTTAGATTAGAGTGTGATTCCCTCAAAGAAAAGTGAGATCAATACATGAGAGAGGCCACTTATTATCAGACATTGTATGAGGTAACGGTTCCCATAGCACATAGACATCCTAGGTTCGGTGAGCCTAGCATAGCCACTGGTTAAGTTGAGTCAATGGATTAGTCAATTAGACAACTCGATCAGCACGCAGTCATGCCACATCCCTCTCCACATCAAATCCATGACCATCAGAGATCTCCACCTCTGATCAGGTAGTAGGAGTCATTTGTACTTGATCTTTATGTTGTTTATTGTTCAAAGAATTATATTGTAGACATCATTTTGTATATACATTCATCAGCCCAATTGAGGCCTCATATATATATGTATATTTTTGTATTATGATATCACACATGTTATTTGATGATGTACTTGATATTCTCATTTTTTATGATATATATGAGATATAAATGTTTTGATTCGGCTTCATTATGTGTTATGTGATTATTATGGATGTGATGTATGATTATACATGTTTTTTGTGCTTTTCTGATGTATGCATATGATTTGGATGGATGGATGATCGATATATCATTATGATATATGATGTTTTATTATGTATATGAGATAAAATTGTGGATGTAGGATGGATATGGAACTAATATATTATGATGCAGGATGGATGTTAGTTAGAAGAAATTTTGGGTGATGGATAGAAATTTGACGTTCTTAGTTATTGATGAGTTGTTTTTTCTTTGGATAGAGGCTTTGTATCTTTAACAATCCTTTTTGATGTAGCAAACAAATATAATTCACCAGGGTATTGATAACCAAGGTGGCTTTGTATCCATTGCATGGACCTTGACTTGGCATACAAAGAATATTCTTGCTCATACCAAACATATGAAACCTTGTTTAAGATATATGGTTGAGTTGTGTTAAAAAAATTTGAACCAGTTACACAGAGAGGTATGAAATACCTAACATGCAACCACTACATGAATTGCCTCAAAACAACTTCCATACACCAAACAAGGAAAGTATTCATCGTGGTAGTATCATAAAAACATCTTATAAATAGAACTAACAAAAATTAGCATTTAATACCACCATTCCTTCTCTAAATCCTTATGGACATCCTTGAGAGATCCTAGGAATGTGGTATTATGATAAATAAAAAAGATGAGACTATAAAAAGATAAACAATGTTACAGTATCACTTGCCATATCTGTTTTGATGTTTCAGGCTGTTATTTGGTATTGATGATGTCTATTGTAGGAACGTTCTATCCGTTAAGACATATCTCAGGATGTTGTTTGTGAATTGTCAGTAAATAGGTAGTTAACACTTTAGTATTATTTTCACTTGATAGTTTTCTAATCATTTTGATATTTCTCCTTGGAATTTTTGATTTTGATGTTTGTTTTGTTTGTTTTATGCATTGTCAAAGGGTGAGTGTGATGATTTGTTTATTATGGATGAAAATTTTATTGTGTTTGGTGATGATGGAGGTAGGACGTTTTTGATTTTTTGGGTCTATATGATGTTTTTTTTATTGTTTTTAGGGGACTAACCTAGGGCCTCAGGGGTTCATCAAAGATAATCATTGCCTACATTGTACACACATAAGCTCGTAGTTCACTTCGTTTAATATGAACATGTTTTTGATCTTTACCATTTTTTGAATGTTTTTGAATTTTTAATTTTTGACTAAGTTGAAATAAAGCATGATAGACACCTAAGGGGACTGACCTAAGGCCTCAAGGGTTGATAATCCTTGCCTATGTTGTACATGCAAAGACCACATAGTTCAACTAGTGTTGACTCAATGCATAGCATGTTTTTGGGATTTTGATGTTTTTGACTTTGTTTTGGATTTTGTTTAATTTCTTGATGTTTTTGACTTTGATAATTTTTTACCATGATAGGATGTACCAAGATCCAATCCGCTACCAATTTCGTTAAGTTTCCCCCAGTTCAAGACAAGATTACCTTCCTCAATCAGTTATCAAGCCATGGTTGGACACATGCTTTATTATGAGACGAATGGGTGGATGCTTTAGATAATGTTGATTGATAATGATGCAAGTCTTATTCAAACATAGCACCTATTTTCTAGGTTCTCACTATGGTACCTATTCTAGAAGTGCAACAAAGTGGTTTTCACTTAAGGAACATTTTATTTCTCTTTACTGTTTTTCTTGCTTTTTTGATTTTTTGCTTTTTGAGTTTTGATTTTTTGGATTTTACCCTTTTTCCTGGGGTATTCTGATGTGTTTCAAGTATATAAATTTTTGAGATGGTTGCTGTTCAGTGGTTCGGCTAAAGGTTCCCCTTT
>VDFB02212211.1:0-11839 GCA_007258455.2 Sequoia sempervirens | reverse complement strand
AATCTAATGTATGTATGATGAAGTTAAGACTAAATGCAATGTTCTAAATGCAACTAGATGATGAGATTGATTGACTAAAGTATGCAAAACCTAAGAAATGTAACTTGTTTGAAAACACATTGTGTAATGCAAAAACACCTAGAAGTGTGAACAAAAACTAAATGAAAATGGATGAGACTAAAAGTGTGCACCTGGAATATGGATGGAAACTAGAAATGGCTTTTGGAATGCTGTTGATGTTGATTTTTAAGCCTGGTGGGACTCATTCGCCATTCTGGGTGAATCAGTCCCAATTCTGGAAAGATGTTCCAAAACTTGTTTCAGACAAAAGGGTATCTAAAAATACTGTAAAAAACCAAAAATTGACCTTGAAGTGGGATTCATTCACCACCCATGGTGAATGAGTCCACTTTTGAGTTTTTGAATATTCAAAGGTGGAATCGGGAGCTTCTGATCTACACTTTAGACTTCTCTAGGTGTCTACTTCTGAAACTCTAATGTTTTAGCCTGAAAGTGAGTTTTTGTTGATATTTTGAATTTTTCAATGAAGAGAAGACCTAAAAAATGTTGCAACTTGATTCTTGATGATTTCCAAGCTTCCAAAATGTTTAAATTTGCAAACTCATAAGAAGAGAAGAAGAAATGTTGGATGTTAGGGCATGGGAGTTTGCCTTGGTCAAACCCCTTTTAGGTAATTAAACCAAAATAATGAAAGAATGAAATGAAAAATCCACTAATGGAGTTTATAACCTTTCCATGATGTTTGATCTTTAATTTCTATGGCAAAACATGAAGAATCTTCCCTTGAAAGTCTGAAAATTGATGCCTTAATGCCTTGAAATGATAAAACCCTAGCTTCCTTGACTTGAGATGAAAGAATGATGGATAAATGATGAAGAATGGTTAAGAGAGATGTAAATTAGGGTTTAAATTATTGATTTTATAGGCAATTCACCTTATTATCCTATAAATTAGATCCCTAAGGCTGACATGTAAAAATAATAAACTTAAATTTTAGTTTTTCTGCTCAAAGGTCAAAATTGACCCAAATGGGACTCATTCACCACCTTGGGCAAATCAGTCCCACTTGGCAGGGACTCATTCACCATAGGTGGAGAATTAGTCCCAGTGGGGCCATTTTCCAACTAAGATGTTAGGAAGTTAAGAAATAAGGTTTATATGAAGACTTTGTCAGGTATTTCATCAAATATTGCCTCGAGATGCACAATATGGGTTAATAGGGGCCTATTAGTGATGATGTAAAGGTTAATTAGGGCTTGGGACACAAAATTAAATGTGAGTGTGATTAAGTACACTTTACAACACTAAAATGAGGTCCACATAACCTAGGAAGATGAAAGAACCAATGTGAATGTGTGGGACACACTACAACACTAGTTTAACATTAAGCTTAATTCAAAAACCTTCTAGATTGATGTAATAATGTTATTAAACACATTTTATAATGTTGAATTAGGGATAAATGGGTTCATTAAGTCTAGAAAAGCATGATAGTCCTTTATAACACTTTACAACACCTTTAGAAGACATCAATAAACACATATTATTCAGTTTGCAAGGGTCAAAGACCTAGTATGGATGCATAAAATGCTTCACAACACTAATTCAAGGCCTTATTAAGTCCAATTTATCATGAATTATTCCCATGTCAAGCAAGTTTCTTTTTTTCTATGGTACAGACATATGAAAGACATTATGCATCTTGGCAAGATCCGGTGGCAATGAATTCAGTAAGCTACTAGATTCACTACCTCAAGAATCTCAAAAGGTCCTATATATTATGGAGCTAATTTTAAATAATTTCCAAATTTGATAGAACTCTTGTGAGGTTTTACTCTCAATAACACCTTGTCACCTATTGCAAAATTTTTGGGCACTCTTTTAGCATTAGCATAGATTTTCTATCTATCATTAGCTTCAGCTAACCATTGCTTAACAATCCTCACTTTCTCTTCCATTTCAGCCAACATTTATGGCCCAAGACTCACCCTATCCTCAAGCTTATCCCAACTTATAGGGGTTCGATAGTTTCAACCATATAATGCTTCGAAAGGAGCCATCTTTATTGCAGAATGGTAGGAATTATTATAAGAAAATTCCACCAAAGGAAAGTATAGTCTTCCCACTTGTATTTTTGATTCATGCAATACATTCTAAGTAGGTATTCTAGTACACTTGATTTACCCTTTCTGTTTGTCCATATTTTTCCAAATGATACACTGAGCTAATTTTTAGTTGAGTCCCAAGTGTAGAAAATAAGGTTTTCCAAAACCTTGAAGTGACTCATGCATCCCTATCTGAGATAATATTCTTAATAATTCCATGCAATCTAAACACTTCTTGCACAAATTTCCTTGCTATGACAGGACCTCCATCAGTTAGATTCCTGGGTATAAAATGTGCTACCTTCGAAAGCTTATCCACAACCACAAGAATGGAATTGTGCTTATTCTTTGACATAGGAAACCTTGCACAAAGTCCATACTTATGACTTGCTACTTTCTCTTTGGAATACCATGTCAGTATAACAAGCCTACAAGATGCTCTGTTTTCACCCTTTGACATTCAAGGCACCTAACCACAATCTAGCAACATCTCCCTTCATCCATTTCCAAAAATATAATGGCTTTACATCTGGCAACATTTTTTTCACACCAGGGTATCTAGAGTAATGGCTCTTCATGAACCTCTTTCCATACCAAATTTCTTAACTCTTTGGAGTTAGGTACATGCATTCTCCTATTATACCTAAGTATACCATTAGGTTCAAAATGAAAACCTTTGTACCTTGCATTATGTGGATTTCTAGTGAGTGCTTTCTTAACTTGCATATAGAACTCATCTTCTTTGCATCTCTGCAATACTTTACCTTTAAATTTAGTTTCAATTGTCACTACTAAAGCAATATGACGTCTTTGACTCAAGGCATCGGCAACCCAATTTTCTTTCCCTTTAATATAATTGATATTAATGTGATAATCAGATATTAACTCCAACCATCTTCTATGTCTCTCATTCAAATTTGGTTGATTGAATAGATACTTCAACCCATGATGATCATTTTTCATCTCAAAGTGTTTTCTTAACAAGTAATTCCTCCACATTTGCAATGTGTGAACCACAGTTACTAATTCTAAATCATGTGATCCATAATTTTGTTCATAAGGTTTCAACTTCCTTGATTCATAAGCAATTACTTTCCCTTCTTGCACTTAAACACCTCCTAAGCCCTCTCTTGATGCATCCATGATAATAGTGAAGTTACCTTTAGGATAGTATTTGGTACTCTCAAAATCGGTGCAGTAGTTAACTTCTCTTTAAGTAGGTCAAAGGATACTTGGCACTTCTTTTTCCTCTCAAACTTCTTCCCTTTCTTCTACAAAGAAGTAATTAGAAAGGCTATCTTGGAGAATTTTGCAAAAAAAATTCTATAGTATCCCTCCAAACCCATAAAACTCCTTACCTCAGATACATTTTTCAGCACCGGTCATTCAAGCATTGCCTTGATCTTAGTTGGATCTACTGAGATTCCATTTGTTGAGATCACATGTCCAATATAATGTACTCTTCTGAAAGAATGTACACTTAGAGATTTTTCCATACAACTTATGTTCTCTAAGTCATTGTAGAACCATCTCTAAATGCCTACAATTTTCCTCCTCATTTCTTGACTAAATCATAATATCATCTGGGAATACCCAGATGAACTTATCTAGGAAATCCCTAAATATGTTGTTCATAAGGTTCATAAATGTTGCAAGTGCATTCGTTAAAAAAAAGGGTAGAAATGTAAACTAATAATGTCCATATCTGGTTCTGAATGTAGTTTTAAATCTATGTCTTCATCCTTAATTCTCAACTAGTGGTATCTAGATCTTAGATCAATCTTAGAAAATATAAACAAATATTTTGGCACCCAAAGTCTTTCTAGCACTTCTAGGGTTTTTCACCTAAAAGGAGAAAGATGCACCAAAATGCAATGTAAATATGAATGAAATGTGTCTAAATAGAATATCCTAAATGCAGAAAACTAAAATGTAAACAAAAATTTTGGCACCCAAGGTCTTTCTAGCACATTTTGATTACATTTTGATTAGAATGTCCTAAATGCAAAAAACTAAAGAAATATATTGATTATTAAGTGAAAACTAAAGAAATGTAAGATGTTTGAAAACAAATTGTGTAATGTAAAAGACCTAAAGAATTACCTAGAAATGCTAATAAAGCCAAACAAAAAGGAAAAGATGTAAAGGGTATGTACTTGGAAATATATTAAGACTAGAAATATCTTTGAAACTCTGAAAGTGTTGCTTTTTAGCCCTAGTGGGACTCATTCGCCATTCTAGGACTCATTCACCATTATTGGAGGACAAGTCTCATTTTGTTGAAAAATGTCCCAAGAGTAGAATTTCAAACTAAAAATTTGCAAGCCTCTGAAGATGGATGAAATAAGCACTTTCTCACTAATTTCATGTAGATTGGGTGGATATTTTTCCCTAGATCTAAGTTTTTGTGATTCTTGACAACTTTTCATGACACCTTTGACAACATTTTCAACTTTCTCATTTTTGGCATTTTTCTTCAATATACAAACCTGCAATCACACAAAGAAGAGGAGAAATGTTGAATGTTAGGGCATGGGGGTTTTCCTTGGTCAAACCCATTTTTAGGTAATTAAACTAAAATGAAGAAAGAATGTAATGAAGCATGAAACAGTGGAGTTAGTACCTTGCCATGATGTTTGATCTTGAATTTCTATAGCAAAAGGAGATTTTCCCCTTGAATGCCTTAGAAAACTATCTTGATGACTTAGAATTCTAAAACCCTAGCTTGCTTGGCTTGAGGGAGAAGATAGATGATGAATGAATAATAAGAGATGTGAATTAGGGTTTAGAGACTTGATTTTATAGGAAATCCACCAAATTTTCTAGTTAATTTGATCCCCTAGGTCGACATGAAGGAAAATAAAACTTGAAACCTAATTTTTCCTACTCAAAACTCAAAAATGGTCCAAATGGGACTCATTTTCCATCCTGGGAAAATTAGTCCCACCTGGATGGGACTCATTCGCCCAAAGTGGCTAATGGGTCCCACATGGGCTATTTTTCCAATTGAGATGTTGGGGAATGCATAAATTAGGTTTATATGATGATTTTATCAGGTATTTGATTGAGTTATGCCTCGAGATGCACAATATGGGGTCATACGGGCCTATTAATGATGATGTAAAGGTCAATTAAGGATTGGGACACAAAATTCAATGTGAAAGTGTGATTAAATACACTTTACAACACTAAAATGAGGTCTACATAGCCTAGAAAGGCAAAACATCCAATGTGAATGAGTAGGACACATTACAACACTAGATTAGAGTTTAGTTTACAAGCCTTCTAAATTGATGTGAAGATGCATTTAAATATATTTAATAATGTTGAATTAAAGGGAAAATAGGTTCATTAAGTCTAGAGAGGCATGAAAGTCTTTTACAACACTTTTACAAGTGTAGGCATCCAAATTTGACCACTCCCATATGGTCAAACTTGTCTCCTTCATTCGTCTATTCCATTGATATTAATTAGATGATGTCATGCCTAAAATTTTCAACACAAAAACCCAACAATTTTTTTTTTTATAAAAACATTAATTTTAATTAATATTATTTTTTTTGACTTAGCGTGTACATATTGTGTTTAAATATTTAGAAC
The DNA here is from genome assembly GCA_007258455.2 of Sequoia sempervirens. NCBI lineage: Eukaryota > Viridiplantae > Streptophyta > Pinopsida > Cupressales > Cupressaceae > Sequoia > Sequoia sempervirens. Next base: position 6,113 of record VDFB02212211.1, on the reverse strand, counting down.
CACATATGATAAACAAATTTCTCACATCAGAAGAATAAAATAATGACTCTAAGCACTAGGTTTACAATTGTTAATCCCTTTGGTATTTTATGTTGAACAACACTCACAATGTTAAAAAATGTATATTTATTTAGAAATATTACTATCAATTGATCATATCACTATTGGTGTTAATATCATCCCTTGGATTCTCTTATTGTAACAATAATAATTATTTAACTCACATATTTTACATATACAAATACTACATATATTCAAATAATAATTTCTTTACAACTACTAATAAATAATCTAGATTTCTTATTATATTTTCTTTTCTAAAAGAACCATAATTAATTAACATATTTATTTACCCTATCACCTAAAGAATATTACATATATGTGTAAAAGATAAACAAAAGATTAAGAAATAATTAGTTAATAAGTAATAAATATTATATATAAAGAATAAATATAAATTATTCCCTTAAAAGACTAATTTTCATGTTTCTATTCTCTTTCTTTATAAAAAGTAAGATTAATAACACATACTTTTTAGTTATTTTAAATCACTAAATTCTCTCCCCTTTTTAAGAGAGTAGAAGCGATTCACTTACTTGTTTTTAGGGAAGAAACATTTAAGTTATTAAATCACATAAAGTTAATAAGGAAACAATTACCTGTATCTTTTATTTTCCTTTTTCTTAGACAATAAAAACGCACAAGATCTAATTAAAGGATAATAGATTAAAATGTGCCAAACATTGAGGAATCATATGAACTATAATTATTTTAATATCTCACATTAGATAACTTTATATAACTATTTGTTAAAAACTATGAACATACATTATGTTTGGCTTTCAAATCAATGATTTAGGGCTTAAAATAGAGTTTTAAGCCCTAGCCTTCAATCAATATTTAAACTCCAAATCCAAAGCAATCTTTTACATGTTATCTTAGCCTTTATTACTTAATATATTAAGTAAATCTCATAAGTAAATATATTTATCGCCATATTCAAAACCTAGGTTCTCTTTACTTCTTTTAAAAGTAAAACTTCCAAAATTTACAAGTTAATGTGCTTACACTAGTTCACAAATACTTCAATGATATCATTTATTTATTCTTATTTCTCTTTAGCACACACCACTCAATTTTTAAATAGCCAGCTTTAACATTATCTAACCTGTAGAGAAAATGTTTTCCAATATTGAAACCAAGATCTACACAACACTCTATTTTTAAATTATTATTCATTGTTTGCTATCTAACATTTACATACTTATGTAGAATGTACTCATCTTTCAAACTTATTGACGCAGCCCAGCATACTACCACTATCATACCAGAATTTAAATGCCTTAGAGCGACTGAAATGCCTATATCATTGAATGCAAATACATCATACACAACTTTCACCTCGTCATCTAGCAAACCATTCCAGCATTTAATTAACTACAACCACATTAATGTCTCCCTACCCCTAAACTTCCAATATCCACCCATCATTTCATCTTCCCAAGTTTGAGAGTTAAAGGTTTCAAATCACAACCAATCCATCTCCTATTCCTAAACACACTCCATCCACACCTCCATTGATGATATCCAATTCTCACATTGGTCATGTATTGGCAATGACCCTTCATCATAAGGATTCAGAAAGCACTCTATTGTGATGTGCATGCAAATAAAAAGTTAGCTCCGATATCAACAAAGTATATCAAGAATCTCAAAAGATGTATTCAAGTGCATGTATCTTCACAAAGCAACTTCAAGTAGGATATCGATGGAATATTATGATAGAAGCATCTACATCGACACCACTAGGTGGTTTGGCATGAACTTAAAATATTTCACAAAAAAAAAAAAAATTAAAAAATCATGAAAATAATAAAGATAAAAAAATCGTCTTCTAGTGAAAACAACTATGGTGATGCTTTGGATAGGTACCATGATGAAAACCTGGCAAATAGGCACCATGTGTAGAATTGAGCATTTGCATACATTAATTCAGGTGGAAGCATCTTATCCCATCCATAATAAACTCTAGAATTTCATTCATCTTATCCATAATGCATTCATTCACCCATAAACCATGTATCCAATACATTTTCATCTATCTTCCAAATTATCTTGATCATGACAAAATTTTGGTGTACACTTTACACTTGCCTGTGGTGAACATCTTGACATGAATTGTTTTCATTGATCCTATCCTACCTAGCATTATCTGAGCCATTAAGCATTATCCAAATGAGCATTCTTTGTTTGAACACCTTATCTTATCACAAGATAATCCATATCCATCCATTCATACATCTATCCAAGCATCCACCCATGGCATTCCATACATTTCTAAACACTAGGGGTAGATATTTACATCTTGCTTCAAAAATAAATATTGATCTATATCTTCCAACTTATGTGGTGGTCCAAACATTGGAAAACATAAAATCAAATCAAATAAAGCATTTGTGATCCAAAAGCTAAATCACAAACCCATGACATAGTTTGACAAGAAGATGTGCCTTATCAAGCTTTATCTTTCATCGAACATCAATCCAAACAATCAAATATCAATTGCATCTAATTTTCACTTCAACATCACATCAAATCATTCAAACAAATTTTGTTCAAAACTGAGCTTCACAAGATCTTGATCAGTCAAATCCAATCAATCCACCATCATCTTGGGATATCCTTTTGTAGTGTCGAAAAATGGGTCCTTTGACATGTTCACACTTGTTTGGGTCCTCCTTGTGTATTTTGGCTTAATGTTGCCTTGATTTAGTGTTGAAATGTGGATAAAACATTCACATTAGGTCTTGGGCCCTTGTGAACTAATGGAATTTAATGGTGCCTTACAAAAGTGTTGTGAAGTGTTGTAACATGCTTTCACACTTTCTAGGGTTTTATAAATTAAATAAGTATCATAAATATAATTTTAATCAACATTAATCTTAATCTCGCCTTTATTTAGTGTTGTAAAGTGTCGCAACACACTTTCATTCCTCTTAGGGTTTTCATTAATAATTTGGCTTCTTATGCTTCTTTTAATCTTCAGTCTCTATTTTGCATCCACAAGCCTCATTTATTACATCTTTTGAGGATAATCTTGACACCAATCAATAACCAATCAAAATTCAAGTGTTCTTGGATTTGTGTGGCCCATATTTAGTGTCTAGGACTTATTCACCACCTTGGGTGAATGAGTCCCACCTAGGTCTTTTTGGCCCTGATGCAGGTTTCACACATTTCTAGACACTTTTTATTTTTGGTCCCATACATTATGTGTGATGGGACTCATTCGCCACCTTGGGTGAATGAGTTCCGTGTGACCAAAATTCAAATTTAAATCAAATTTATAGAGGTATTTTTTATTCTCCGATCCGATGTTACTAGGACATTTTGAGAATTCTTGCATACATAATTAAGTATAAATAAAAGGTTCATTCACTCTTATTCAACACCTATCAAATTTTACAAGCATTCAAGAGTTCACAAGAGCATTTGAGCATTCACAAGAGAATTCAAGGCATTTCAAGAGCATATTATCAAGCATTCTAGAGCATCTTTCAAATGTTAATCATTATGTCATATTTTGTTTGCATCATGTTGTTTTAGAGCTAACAATTGTGGTGTAGGATTGTGTGATTCAAGAAAAGCATTGCATTCAAGATATATCAACATCAAGCTAGATTCCAAGTCCACATCCATTGGAGCCATTATCTACATGTTTGCAACCTTTTATTGCAAGGGTTTGGTGAGTTGCAACATTTGGGTCACCTTAGAATAGTGGTTTACACTTTCTAAGAGGAAGGAAAATTCAGATTTTTTCCATTCCTCAAATCAAATGGGTTCGGCCAAACCCAATGGTTTGACCAAACCATTTCATTGGTTCGGTCGAACCATTGGGTTCGGCCGAACCAATGAATGCCCAAATTAAAAAATCATATCCAAGTGGGTTTGGTCAAACTTGGGTTCGACTGAACCCCTTCAATATGAAAAAAGCAAAAAAAAACATTTCATTTTCACACTTTTACTGTGTTCTTTTACCAGTCACTGTCTCCCTGGTGCGTGTGGCAAATAGAGTCTCTGATGGCGACCAAACAAGGTTTCTCTCACCGGCGAAAGCAAATTTTTGTTCCTCTCTTCAAATTTCATCATTCCAGTTTGCATATTGAGCACTATCAAGCACTATTGAGCACTAGGTATTTAAAATTCAATTTTTTTAGAGTTCAAAATGCATGTATTTGTTTAATTTCGAAACCCTAAATGCAAATTTTTTTAAATTTGTTGAATTCAAATTGCACTTGTTTGAAAGTTTTTAAAGAATTTTCAATATAGTATTTTGCTTCCCCATTTTGCATATATTTTTGTCTTGTTAAACACCTTTCAAGAGAAAAATGAATATCAAAACTATCAACTATCTGTTAGGGGATGAGAGGTCTATAATTCAAAACTACACCCATTGAAGTTGCATTTATATTTGGCATGTATTTTAACTTGTTCAATTTTTTTAAATCAATCCAAGGGTTTGAGTAAGGAAAAATGAGTTTCCTCCCAAAGTTAGTGCAAAAAAACATTATAATGGCTCTCAACATAGTCTAAAAAATGGAGATAAATAAATTCCTAAAGACTAGAAGTGTAGGGGCCAAGGTCACAAAATAATTTTAAAACTACAAATTTAGGGTCAAACTTGTAGATGAAAATGTAAATTTCATACATGTAGGAGTGAACCATGAAAGTCATAGCTTGGTTTGTTAAGGTGTCATAATATTAAATCTTATAAAAAATCAAGAATCATATCATTGATTATGTACATTACAATAAAATATCTCCATATTACAAATCAAGCTAAAAACCCTAACCCTCTTTGTCAATTCTATAGTGTGCTTGCTACATGAGTAATTTTTTTTATGAAAACCATGTTTAGGAATGAAAATATCCAATCCCTTATGCTTCTAAACTAAAGTTTTCAATGCTTATGGTTCTTTTGGCCTTATAGATTCTTGAATCATTTTATAATATAAACCTACATATAACCTACTTTGGCTCTAATAATTGTAAACCCTTTAGGAATTCTAAATTGTTGCATCTTGTCTTGATTTTCCCACCATTGTTATTCCTTTTGAAATTTTTACAAAATAGGCAACATGGTAACTTATATAGAGAGGATCCTTATGTATGTTCTTAAAATTATTTAAGGTTAAATGACTTAATCTAAAATAAAGGCATATACAGATCTCTTGCAATTGTAACCTCTTTACTAGTGTTCAAACATATTTGATACCTTGATGTCATGACATAGATGATGTTGCTTGATATTGTTTTATCCATGGATACCCAAGTAAAATATGAGATACATCTAAAGAACAAATAATATGACATAGAATAAGAACTTCCCTCATCTTTTAGACCAAAAAATTAAGGTAAAATAATGTATCCTATAGTTTCAATCAACATATCATTAGTCAATTTTAAATAAACCCTCAAATATGTGTGTGTGTATGCTTGTTGATAAAAATGATGATAAAACAAAAATTATTCAATGCATAAGACATTTTATTGCGAGTAAGATCAATAAACACACCCTTACATGGTTCATGATCCACACAAAAACCAAAGGACTATTATAATTATTTGGTAATATCTCATAATGTGAAAAGGTAACAAAAATCAGCATACCTAAATCGTTAGAATTGACTTAATAAGTAAAGTGGGTGGGTGAAATAGTGGTGGAGGATTTGCATCCTAACTAGTTCATGGAAATTTCAACATGGTATTAGATGCTAGGCATTTTACAATCATGTTGTGGCTCCTCAAGGAGTGTGTTGGAGAAAATGATACAACACCTAAGCCATAAAAAAGACTCATCACAATGTGAGCCATTAGCCCAATAGTAGAGCATCCTAACACCAAATGGGAGGTCCTAAGCTCTAATACTGTTAGTCTATAGAAATTTCTATAAAATTCAATCACTAGTACATAAGAAGAAGAATAAGTACCCTTATAATTTTTATTAATACCAACAAATCATTCCTCACATGTAGGTGAATCAATGATTTCAAGCTCGTCAACATGTATATGTACCTCAATCTCATGACCCTCGTATAAAACCATTTTATTAG
>VDFB02212210.1:0-23455 GCA_007258455.2 Sequoia sempervirens | reverse complement strand
GGTAAAAGCACAAACCTGTGTCACACTTTATAAAAGAATCGGCCAACAACAAAAAAAAATTTGAACTTCGACCACATAAAAGTGGTCTTTATGTTTTGAATTTCAAAATGGTGTAAACTAATAAAATATAGAACTTTTGATGAAGTTTATTGCTGTAATTTTTAAAATTAAAAAAAAAAATGTTTTCATTATGTTTTTATCAATCTAAGGATAGATTTTGGAATGCTGAAAATTTCAGAAAAGAGTGACTTCACGGACCGTCAAGAAAAAAATTGAAAACAACTTCATTTCTCCCTAATTTTTTTTTCTCCAAATAGGTAACTTCAATATCTTGTGCATGGAAAAAGAAAAATCAAATTTTGATGTATATTTTTCTCGTAATAACGTTTTAAAGTCAAATATGTCATAATTTGACAGTTTTCACGGACCGTCAACTATTTTCAATTTTTTAAATCATTTTCAAAAAAAAAATTATACCCTTTTGAAGAAGACTCTCTCCTCTTGTGCTCCATATAAAATTTAAATTTTTTTAATAAGTTTTACTATATTTGTTTATATTTGTAATCAGCCTCTTTTTTCATTTTAATAACCTACTTGCATTATTTTAAAAATAAAATATATTAAAACTAATAAAAATATTAAAAAAGTTATATATTTGGATTCTCCACTCTGAGCTCTACAAAAGGGTATTTTTATTTTTTTCAGAAAAATCATTCTGACTAAAGAAATACCTAGCTAAAGTTGAAAGTTTCAAAAAATCCTGAAAAAAGCTGAGTTGGCTGCCAACTAGGATGCCACATAGACAGTTTCGGTAGAAACTGTTTCTATAGAAAGGGTTTCGGCCGAAACACTTTCTATAGAAACAGTTTCGGCCGAAACCCTTTCTATAGAAACCTTGTACATTAAAAAATGCAATTTCAAAGCCAATTTCAAAGCGGGAAACAAAAAAAATTAATCTTTTGGGATTCGGCCGAAACTTATTCGTCTGAAACTTGTGTGCCACGTAATAGGCCACATGGTTTCGGTCGAAACCTATTTGCCGAACCTTTCCGCCGAAAACATTTCGCCTAACTATTTATTTGGCTAAAAGTGTGATTAATAACTTTGTGCTTTTTTACCTCATATCTTTAATTACTAATATTCAATAAAAAATGTTTCTTTACCAAAACATCAGTTCATAACTTTAGGTATGGCATATTTTTGCCAATGTTTATATGGCAGTAGAAAATTTATTATGTTGATGTTATTTATTTTCATTTTTTATTATTTAAGTATTCTAAGTTATGATGGTCGAAGTAATTACACAAAAACATATAACAAAATATATATATGTATACATGTGGATATAAATGTATATCTATGAATGATCATAAGAGGAATATCATGGTTTCAACATCGCAATATATAAAAATATATATACAAGTATTGTACAATTTTCTTTGTTAACCATTTTTCAATATTTGACTATTGTTATATGTTTTTAATTGAAGATAATATTACTATTAAATGATTATAAAGGGAAGAAGTGAATTTAGAATACACATAGAAGAACTAAAAATTCCACCATGTAACAGGAATCAAGAATCATAGTAACAATGCAGACTAAAAACAATCTACACAGCATGTTAAAATCAAAAGAATGGGTGGTCAATGAACGTGTAAATATATATATATATCTAAACATAGGAATAAATTATGTTCATATTTGTAAATAGAAGCCTTTGCATCCCATAGAGAGTATTAAAAATGCAAGACTAGGAGAAATTTTGGAAAGTGCACAAGAGCAGTCAAAGCACTGGCTCACTAGTGGAGCCTTTTTCTACGAGAGGGGTAGACATATTTGCTATGTCTTAAAGCAACAGTTTACACTCTACTTCAAAATCCACTTTTGTTGCTTTCACAATCATTGTTTTAAGCTAGTCCTCAGAATTGTAAGTATCCATTATGATCAAGACAGAAAAGATGTATGCTTTACAAACAAGGCCTTTAATAACAACAACAAGATTTGTTGTAGACTCAGAGCTATCCTGCAACATGTAAAGGTCTTTCGCTAGAATTTGTAGTAAATTAGTGGTAGCTTCATCGAAAGCAATAACCAAAGATAGGATAAGTGGTCTTGCAGCTTTAACTATAGAGGATAGTGATAGTTTCATTCCTCAATTTCCATTTGGAAATGATCACAAAACCAAATAGTAGCATGGGGACGTATGCATTTTCTTTTGCATCTTTCCCATTAACCAACAAGAGAACATAGGATAAGAAAAGACTCATTTTTTCAATTTGAATGGTTGTTTAAAAATGGCCTCAATAGTTTTGGCAAGCCAAGGAAAATTTTCAAGATAAATGCAATAGTTACTCTATCATTGGGGAAGGATACATTACCGGAGTCAAAGAAGATGAAAACCACTTTTTCTACTTTGATTGGGCCCTTGGATCGAAGAGTGTTTGCCTCAAGAATAAAAGGGTTAATGTAAAGGACTATTTTTGTTGATGTATTGATAACTTTACCATTAAAGTAGCCTACACAGCCCGGTGATCCCACAATACTGGTTTACAATTTCTGGCCAAACTAGACACTAAACTAATTTTTTCTAACTAAATCTTCTCTTTCGGGCACCTATAGCTCCTAAATTGTGATGAATTTGAAGATGATGCAAACTAATGATTTGTGACATTTTGTTTGTAGATTCTAAATAGATTTTTTTCAAATTTTTTGGAATCAAGTTGCACTTGTTTTTCGATCTCCTTTGAAAACTATTTTTTTCAATATTTACACCATTTTTAAGGAGTGATGCTCACCATATAACATAATTTTTTTTTACATGAAGGATAAAATTCTACATTTTTTGAATTTAGATTTGTAACTACAATATCTAGTGCTTCCAATTGCTCATAGTATTTTATTGATTTTTTGTTTTTTAATCAAGTTTCAAAGTCAAACTAATTACAATTCAAACATAGGTGGATAGTGTGGTAACACAAGTTTTTTTGTATGTCTCGAAATTCTTTTTTTTTGTTGTTGGATCAAATACTTCAGTATCTAGTTCATTCATACTTTTCAATATATAATTATATATATATATTGTATTTTTTCACATGTGTAAGAGCTTGATTTTTAAGTGAAAAACCTATATTCATAAGAAATAAAAAAATAAATATAATAATAGAATTAAATTTATTTAAAATTATACTTTTGGGAAGCTTATAATAAGGAATAAATAGTTACAAAAAATAAATTTTAAATGAATTCATTTGATCCTGCAAAAGTTAAATCAAAAGTGGTTTTTTTATCATCATTTTGATAGTTGTAAGGGAGACTCCAATATAGGTATGGTTTTAAAAATCCAGCTGTGGTTCTATCCAAGGGGGTTTGATCTAAGGAAATTTGATCAAACCTTCTTCAATTGGAATGCTTTAAATGGAACTTTCAAAGGCTTAAATCATTATATTTTCTAAAAATATGTGATTTTAGCAAAAATCATAATCTCCCAAAAATTGTAAACTAGTTTTGTGGGATCACCTGACCACCTTGGACAACAACTATCACTATATCACTAGAAATATACATCTACTCCAACACATCACCTTTTTCTTGCCAACTTGAACCCTGAAATTAACATCAATAAACTAAATAGAGATATCATATAGTTTAATAGTTTGCCAAAAAAGTTTGGATCCATTTTTCCTACAAACAGTTGATATGTACCCAACATGCACTACAATTCCAATGATATCAACCAAGCTATTATCACTATAATTGCTTATTTCACTAACTAGCACAAAAGTAGAGATTTTTTTTGGTAGGGAAATCTCATCTTCACACTGTTTTATTGTTGATTTTTCATCCAAAAAAATTTCAAGGTTACTATTTAATTTATTGAAATTTTTATTTGCTTCCTTGATTGATCCTCTTGATATTAAATAAGTTGCACCCACCTCAACTCGACCATAATGCAATTGAGCAATATCATCAAAACAAGTAACACATATTTCTATTCCCTCCATATTTATAATGTCAAAACTAAAAAGTTGGCCTTCACCTCTTTGTTTGTGGAAATGGTACATCTCTCTAATATGTGTGACAAGCCCATTCACTATCCAAAAATTTTGATAAATGTTTAAAGCTTTAATAGGGATAACATTTGCAGGGTTGTTTTGTTTCTTAGGGGATAACTACAGACCAAATTTAGGGGTCCATTTAGAAAGAGAAGGCAAGTTTGGCCCCAACATTTGCTTCTCCTATTGTTTGAACAAATACATAGGGGTCCTCATGATTTGAAAATCAAACATAATAACAACTAAGCTTATATGATTAAGGCCCTGGAAAAGAAGCAAAATAATATATTGGACACATTATATAAGGCATATACAAAGGGGAAAGAGAATTTTTAAAAGTAGATACAAAAGAACGTATCCCACCTTAAATGTTGGACATTCCTATAAATATAGTCTCTTAAGCATACAAGGGACCCTATTTTCAAGGCACCTGAAAGCAACAAATCATTGCATTTGGAAGGCATGGTTCCTATTTGCATATGGTGTCCATCAAAAAATACAACCCTACATCGTTCAACCTGCCCTTCATCATCACCAAATTTTTTGAAGGAAAAAAGTTGAAGGAGCGGAGAGGCAACGAAATCTCTAACATTGATGGAACGAATTGCAAATGGAGTCAAAGTTGGTTGTTTCTTTGTGGCCTACAAAGACAAGTTCAATCAAGGAAAATGAACATCATCACACCAAATGGACAAAAGGACTAAGAAAAACAAAGGCTGCAAAGAGATATTCTTATTTGTAGTAAAATATTAATGCATATGTACTTCCACATCTATATGTTTTACTAGGTCCAACAATGTCTATATACACCTAAAGGACAATGAAACTAGAAACATAAACAGTGTGTTGTATTTTTTTGTATTTGATAATCCTAAAATTAAAGGAACTAAAAGGAAATGTTCAAGTTTATTACAAGAGAGGAAGGAAACAATAACAATGAATCTACAATAGCTATAAGGAAAAGGAAATACAAACTTACAGAATCATGATCTGGAGGCTAGTGGATGGCACCCTCAGAGCTAGACTCTATAGCGGGACCTATGGAAGGTGTCTCCAAATCAATCACCAAATCAATTTGGGGCGGCTCTGAGACCCACCCACAAGCCCGATTCTGCACACATACTTCTGGGACCTTTTAGAGGGAGAAAATGTTCCAATTATAGTTGACTAATTGGCACCTCTATTTGAAAATGAAAATAAAATATTAATGTATTGCAAAATCTAATGCCAACTGGTAGACAAGTTAGAAATATTCACAATTCACCAACCATTTTACTATTGTATGCAGCAATTTTTTACTATAATTCTATAAATATGTATATGCAGACATTTGTATATGTTGTTGTCGATTGCCTTCATATTTTTTAATATAAACAATAGAATATACAACAACAAGAATGAAAATTACATTTGTATATGTTGTTTCCTGTTGCCTTCATCTTTCTTAACGAAAACAATAGAATATACAACAACAAGAATGAAGATATTACATCCCACCCTAGTGGCTTTAAAAACACTTTTACCTTTTTTTCTATATGAAAGATGAATGATGCAAATGTTGAGTTATTAATTCATTATTTGTGGAAACTTTATGATTGTGTTTTGATAACGCAATGGAAATATGCGCAATGATCTATTTAGGATGATTAAGTTGTGTTGATTCCCTAGAAAGAAAAGTTTAATTTTGCAGTAATTGAGTAGATAGTAATATGTAATGAAAATTATTTGGGTGACAGACTAATTTTTTGCCTATTTGGAGTTGGATGCAGGATATCACTTCCATGATCCTTGGGAGGAGGGGAGGTATCATCTGAGTAGAGAGGTAATGTTGTCAAAACCCTAGATTTTCCATCTGAGTTAGAGTTGGTCAAGGGATCTCAAAACCATAGGAGTTAGTAGTTTGATGCCATGTTGATGTAATCCATTCGAGTGATTCTAGGAGGTGGTTTTGCTATTAGTGGTATAAGGGATTCGTAAACCAATTCTTCTACCATATTTCGATTGTTGAATCTTACCTAGCTTTGGTACTTGAATTTGTTATTATGTGTTTATTTTCAATTTGGTGTGAGTTATGCCTAATAGTTTATATATCTACATATATATGTATATATATTTATATATTAATTAATATATTAATATATATATAAAATTATTTAATAATTTATTATTTCTTTTAGAGAGTTTAGTGATGTTTTATAATGTTGCTTCGACATTCTAAACATAAATACCTTTTTTTATGATTATGGGTGTAAAACTAAAACAAGTAAATATTTAAGTTACTACCTTTAAACAAGTAAATCAATTATATTTAAAACTTGAAAGGCTTGCAGTAGAATTGCAACCTGATTGGGAAGGTAAAAGATATCTAACTAAATTAGTTACTTTTATATAACTCTATATTCACAAGGAAAGACGGGGGCCACTTGGAGTGAACAGGATACAAAAATATTTCTTGAATTTAATTAAGATTAAAAATAAACCAATCCTCCTCATAAGGATGTGATTGTAGTCTTGATGGATGATTCCTAAAAAAATGGTAATGGAAGGTGTGGTTTACAAAAGTTAGGAAGGTTGGCAGAATTCTAAGCATTGAATTTTAGCTTGAAATGAATTATAATTTCCTTGTTCAATCTTCTTGGAAAGGAAAGTGTGATAAAATCATGGGAAGGTAGGATAACTACTTGAGGACAACCATTTGATAGGAGGAGGTTGGCTCTTTAGGAAAAAGGACAACATTTTGAATGGGAGGAGAAGAAAAACCGCATGGTGGGCTGAGTGAAAAAACATGGGTGATCAATGAAAGGAAATTGGGAAGTTAGAGTTGAGGCTAAGAATAGAGCCATCTAGGAGTTGTGGCTCTCAATTTAAAGCAAGGGGGAGGATGACTTGAATTGTGGTTGAGTCGAGCTGGAAGCTTCAAATGAATTTTCCTTCCATTATCCTTCAGTAGACAATTCTTGCTCTAGGTTTCTTCAACAAGCACATCTTGCTTTTAAGCTCTTTCATTTTGAAACAAAGAGAATGTTATCTTCTAAAAAGCAATAGATGTTGCTTCATACAATTTCAGACTTATTATTTGTCATGATAAGAGTCAAGAGTTAGGAGGATTTAGGCCGCATGTTGTTTGTCTTTTCATTTAGATGTTCTTTGATGAGGAGACTCTAGATTATTAAGCATACCCTTCTTTTAATGCTTTGGTTGTTATATCTTTCACTTCTTATGGTTTGGGTGCATAGAAAGGAATATTTTCACTACTATTTGGAGGAAAGATTGTTGAATTTCTTTGAGACATTATTTTTTGTACAGTAGTGTTGGTAAACAAAGTTAAAAGAATATCTTCAAACACAATATAGTGTTTTGGAAACTAAGTGTAGACATCGAGAACAACTAACAGAGTTATTCAGTTGAAATTTAAGGAACCCTGATATTAGCCAAGTATATCAGAAATGCACCATGACAACTTGAATGTAAGTGGTCAACAAATGGGAAGGGTTTTTAATCTTTTATGATTATAAAGAAATGTATTGTTGTATCATAAACTTTAGGTGGAATCAGTTCAAACTTAAATAATATCTTATATTGTTAAGAGTGTCAACCAAACAATTATGGTAGGTGTTGAAAGAATGAGAATAATTAACAAGAAAGATATATAAAGAACTGTGAGAGGTTTAGTTTTATTGTGCAGTTATATAAACAATGATTAGCTTTTTCATGATTTTGGGTTTTGCATGCTGAGTAGGAATCCAACTAGTGTTAGGTGTTGTAGGAGCACTGAGATTGGTCTTCCATTTTCCTTCAAATATTATGTAAACCTTGCAAGACTGAGACTTTATTGATACTCTAATAAGAGTGCTATGTTATATCAAACCCTAGTATTATATATACTAGTATTGTGTGGTAGTTAGCCAAAAGTAAGATGTTCTTTATTGTGGAAACCCTAGCCTTGGGTATGTTAGTCGCATGTGGCAGGAAGCCAAGAAGATCCTGATGGGTTATTGAGCCTTAAGTAGGTCAAGTGTGTTGTCCTAAGATAGGTGTCCTAACACGAGTAAGTGACAGAGAAATAGTCTCACAAAAGCCATAGTTTAGAGGAGCATTTCCAAGTCAAGCAGGGTTGGTGAGTCAGTACAGTAGTACAAGCTATGGCCATAGTAGGTGTAGGTGCCACTAACTACACCTAGTACTCACACATAACCCAAATACCTAACTATCCAAAATTGTCTGCTTAGTAGGAAGGAATCCTTAGTAGCAAGGCAGAGTTAGTTTGGTAGGGTTTCACCACTAGAGCTTAGATGGTTGTTTGAGGGTTTTCCAACATCACCTTTCATAAGAAGCTAAGGGTCCCCTTCTAGTTAGGAAGGTGTGGCGGGGACTACACAAGTCCGTGGATGGTGGAAAAGAACTCAAATGATGCTTTCCCTCACTATCAGATGGTGTGCTAAGTCTTGGAAGACACTAAATCCAGATGAGGACTTCTAAACCTTTACTCTTGTACTTTTCATTTTAATTCTTGAATGTTATGAAAATAATTCTTTTATGTTCAGATGGAATAATATTTTCATGATTACTATTATAACTGCAATAGTTGCTTTTATAATGTTGTTTTTTTTTCAAAAAAAGAAAATGCTCTAGATGATTAGTAAATTCTTGATTGTTTCTTATTCTATGAAATGGGGTTCTAACATGTGTTATCAGAGCACAGTTGCACACTAGGGCCTATGAGTCCATTATGAAATGATAGATTTTTTCTTTTGAAACTAACATGAATCATCTTGTACGAGACATGGTACGCACTAAGCAGACTACACATAAGTCCATCGCAGGAAATGCTCGATACTTGCAATGCACAAAGGAGCAAGAGGCATTGATGAAATTCATAGAAGGAAAGAATGTGGATGGAAAGGATTGGCTTCAGGAGAACAAGACCCTCTCCAGTGTTATGGAAATAATTTGAGTTGTGAAAGCATAAATCAAATGATCAAAGAAAGCAACGACTAGTGTTCAAGCAGATTTGGACAAGAAACTATCACCAACTCGACATATATCAAGTGAAAACAGTTGCAATAACCGGAATAAACTACCTATGAATGACAAGGAGCACCTACATGTGCATCCTCCCCCTTAAATTATTGTAATAAGTTCTAATGAGTCAGAGGACTATACACCTCTGACCCCCTGATCAAGAGAAACCTTTATTCTATTTTATATATACCAATGAGATGATGAATAAACCAATATTTAATGTTGCTTAATGAATACTTGTGTATATGTAGTGTACCTTTGAGATTGGAAATTTAAACTTTTATGATAAGGAGATATGCACTTAAATTAACTAAACTATGTTATAAAAAATTGGTATGTATGTGCAATCAAATGAGGTTGAACTTTAACCTAATTCAATGTTTAATTGTAACTATAGGAAGTAGATAATAATTAATGATGCAAACACATAGTAATCTAGAAGGAAGATGAGAAGTGGGCCAGTTTTTCAAAAATCTTGAGAATAAAATTGACCAATTATTGGCCATGTTGCATGACACTAGGGATAGAGTGACTCATTTGGAATCTCAAAGAGCCAGAAAGGAGCCCTCAAGGGGGGGAGATAGAAAAATTCTTCGCGAAGACTTCATTTCAAGTGAGCAAGAAGATGAGATAGTTGGTGGGGAGACCCATAATTATGAAAAAGATAGGATGACCTTGGAGTTGTCCCAAGATATGAGAAAGGTGATACCCCTAAAATTTGATGGGGCAGAATCAGGTGATGCTGCTGAAGCGTGGTTGTAGAAATGGAGAAATATTTTGAGATCATGGAATACACAGAGGATAAGAAGGTTTATGGGGAGCTTATCAATTGTATAGAGAAGTGTCCACATGGTGGACAAGTAAGAAGATGGAATTAGGGCCTAAGGTCAAGGGGCTAACATGGATGAAGTTTGTGGTCATATTCAAACAGAGATGGCTACCCCAACTATTTTATGACTAGAAACTGACTGAGCTCCACCATTTGACATAGGGAGACCTCTCGGTCAATCAGTACTAGGAGAATTTTATCAGACTCCTAAAGTATGTACCACAATATCATGAATATGAATACTTATGGGTTCAGAAGTTCATTCTTGGACTAAAACCCCAGATTGGGGGACAAGTGGATCTATTGGGTCCAACTACTATGGACCAAGCTTATGAAAAGGCCATCAAACAAGAACAGAGGCTATAGTCCATGGCTGCAGATAGGGAGAAGAAGAAAAAGGACAAATTTTCTGCAAATACAAAGCCATTTAAGAAGAAAGGGGACAAGTAGGAAGGCTAGCACAAAAAATGATAGAGGGAATAAAGATAAAAAAATTTGGGATCGTAGGGATAGGAAGGCTAGAAATAATCAAGGTAACAATAATAAGAAAAATCAGGATGTTGAGAGACCCACAGAGAGAAGGGGTCCACCTAGAGGATGCTTCACATGTGGTGGGGACCACTACACCAACCAATGCCCTACAAAGATAACCGAGCCATCTTCCCAAGGAAACTCCTTACCTTCTCAACAAACTGCATTCCAACAATGCATACACATGGCAGTGGACAACAAGCAGGCTGAATTTCAGAGCATGCCAATTAAGACCTCAGGTAAGCTATTTGGAACCCTAGTAACAATCTTAATTGACACAGGAGCTGCAAAATGCTTTGTATCACCTAGAGGTTTGAACAAGATACCTAGAAGGGTGGGTTATATGCAAAACACTTGGTCTGTAGAATATACCAACTAGTCTAAGGCTCAGGTAGAGAAAAGTTTGTTCGAGGACCAGATTGATTTGCCCAACTCTTCTATGGAAGTAAATCTTTATGTAGCTCCCCTAGGTGCTTACGATGTAATCCTAGGAATCAATTGGTTGTGGAGGCACAAATCCCAAGTTGATTGTTTTTCAAAAAATATGGAGTGTTTAGATAACCTGGGTCATAAGGTATTCATACAAGGGACCGTAAGACTAGTCAAAATAAGGAAAATTTATGTAATGCAATTAAAAAGGGCTAGACGCGAGGGTTGTCACATTTTTGTAGTTAATATGGAAGAAGTAGTAGACACTAGTGAAACCCAGGAGTTAATCTTCTTCAATGATTTGATGTTTTATGAATCATAGAAAACTACAATGGAGGGTTGTGAGGAAGTCTCATAAAGAAAATATTTTGAATGGGAAAAATACCTTTATCTCAAGTATTTTGTTGATGCCTTTCTTGAGGAGTTACCTGGTCTACCACCCAGAAGATCCTTTGACTTCACCATTGATATTCAACATGGGGTAGTGCCAATATCTAAAGCCCCATATCGAATGATGACTGCAAAATTGATGGAGGTTGAAAGCTTAGCTACAGGAGCTCCTTGAAAAGGGTTTAATCTAACCCAGTGTCTCACAATGGGGGCACCAGTTATCTTTGTTAAAAAGAAAGATTGTGCCCTGAGACTATGCATTGACTACCATATGCTCAATAAAGTAACTATCAAGAACAGATACCCCTTACCTCATATTGATGACCTTTATCAGATGTGAGGGGCAACTGTGTTTTCTAAGATTGATCTTCGGTATTGATACCATCAATTGATACTAAAAGAGGAGGATATCCATAAAACAACTTTTAGAACAAGATACAGGCATTATGAATTCACGGTTTACCCTTTGGGTTAACTAATGCCCAAGCAAATTTTATGGACCTAATGAAAAGCGTGTTTCAGGACTGTCTGGATAAATTTGTCCTAGTGTTTTTGGACGATATTATGATTTACTCCAAAAATGAGGAAGAGAACCTTCAACATCTATGATTTTTGATTCAGAGGCTGAGAGAAAATAAACTATACAAGTTGTCCAAATGCTCATTTTTCCAAAAGGAAGTGCAGTACTTAGGGCACATTATTTTCGCTGAGGGAATTGCAGTAGAACCAACTAAAATCAAGGCCATTTTGGAATAGCCGGAGCCAAAAAAATGTGCAAGAGATCTAAAGCTTTATGGGGTTAGCCAGTTATTATAGAAAATTTGTGGCTAATTTCTCTCATATTTCATGTCTAATTACATCACTTCAACTTAAGGGAAAGAGATTTGTTTGGACAAATAAGTGTTAGGAAGCATTTGAAGTTTTGAAGGAGAAGTTGACAATAGCTTCGGTTCTGCAAGAACCAGATCCTGAAGGACATTTTGTAGTCACCATAGATGCCTCGAGAGAGGGGCTAGGTGGAATACTCATGCAAGACGAAAGAGTCATTACATATGAGTCTCAAAAATTGAAGTATTACGAGTAGAACTATGCTCCACATGACCTTGAGCTAGCTACAATTATGCATGTGTTACAAGTTTGGTGACATTACTTAATGGGAAAACCTTTTCGAGTTGAGATCTAACCAATGAGGGTTACAATATTTGTTCACTCAACCCAATCTTAATGCTTGGCAAAGGAGGTGGCTTGAGTTTATCTTGGACTATGATTTTGGGATCAGCTACATCAAGGGGAAAGAAAATTGAGTAGCAGATGCTTTGAGTAGAAGGAGACATATAACCTCCATTTTAATGGTCCATATGAACCTTCAAGATCAAGTTCTTGAATCCTCTAAGGGAGATGAATACTACAAGTAGGTTAAGCAAGCCTTATTAAAGAATGCTCAAGACCATAGATATGATGGTTTCTAGTTTGATACTAATGGGGTGCTTAGATACAAGAGAAGAATCTATATTCCTGACTCCGAGGAATTAAGGAAGTTGGTCCTTCATGAAGTTCATGATGCACCCTATTTTGGGCATCTAGGGGTAACTAAGCTAGTGGTAGATTTGTGGCCATTGTGCTTCTAGAAAGGGATGAAGAGGCTGCAAAATATGTGGCTAAATGTTTAGAATTCCAAAGAGTTAAAGCAAAACACCTTCACCCAAGATGATTTTTATACCCTCATGAGGTTCTTAGATAGAAGTGGCAAGTAATTAAAGCATGGATTTTGTGCAAGGGCTTCTGATGTACAAAGACAAGCACAATAAAATTTTGGTGGTAGTTGACAAGCTCACTAAGGTTGCACATTTTATTCAGGGAACCTAACTGATGGAGCACCCACAATAGCAAGGAAATTTGTGCAAGAAATCTTCAAGTTGCACGAGGTTCCAAAAAATATCATATCTGATAGGGATGCCAGGATGACCTCTAGGTTTTGGAAAACACTCTTTTCTTCCCTTGGAACCCATTTAAAAATAAGCTCAGCATATCACCCAGAGACATATGGTCTGACAGAAAGGGTGAATTAGGTACTAGAAGACCTCCTAAGATTTTATTGCATAGACAAACAATATAAACTAGAAGATTATCTTCTACTTGTCAAGTTTTCTTACAATAACACATATCATTCTGCCATCAATATGGCACCATTTGAGGCATTATATGGGCATAAGTGCCACACTCTTATAAGTTGGGACAGGCTAGAAGATAGGATTAGCCTTGGCCCTGAAATTCTCTTAGAAATGGAAGAACTGATTAAAGTGATCAAGAAGAGGTTGGATGAAGAAAATGATAGAAAGAAGAGCTATACGAATGCTAAGAGAACCCCTAGACGGTTTTTTGTTGGTGACAAGGTGTTGTTACAAGTTAAACCCTAGAAAAGCACCATTAAATTTGGGAAATCCATGAAGCTAGCACCAAGATATGTTGGACCGTTTGAAGTATTAGAGGAAATCAATCTAGTGGCCTATCAGATTTCTCTACTTCCAACCCTATCTAGGATGCACAATGTTTTTCATGTCTCATACTTAAAGAGATATATACCTTGCAATAACCATGTAATTAATTGGAATGCCTTGTAGGTGCAGGATCCAAGAGTGGTGTCGATAGAGCTTAGCAAGGTACTTGAGATGTGTAAGATCCATTTATGTACCCGTGAAGTGATTCAATGCAAGGTCCAATGGGACCAATACATCGAGGATGGTGCCACCTGGGAGGATCTCTAGGACATTAAGTAGAGATTTCCTCATCTCTTAGAGGACTATGAGATTCCATTTTAGACTCTTTATGTTAATTTATATTTTGTATGTGAACTCAAAAATCATTGAGGACGATTTCTCTTAAAGGGGATGAGATGTTACATCCCACCCTAGTGGCTTTATAAACACTTTTACTTTCTTGCTATATGAAAGATGAATGATGCAAATGTTGAGTTATTAATGCATGATATGCGAAAAATTTATGATTGTGTTTTGATAACACAATGGAAATATGTGCTAGATCTATTTAGGATGAATAAGTTGTATTGATGCCCTAGAAAGAAAAGTTTAATTTTGCAATAATTGAGTAGATAGTAATATGTAATGAAAATTATCTCGGTGACAAACTAATTTTTTGCCTGTTTAGAGTTGGATGCAGGATAGTCAATCCACAATCCTCCAAAGGAGGGGAAGTATCATCTGAGTAGAGAGGTAATGTTGTCAAATTCGTGGAATCACCATCTAAGTTATGGTTGTTCAAGGGATCTCAAAACCCTAGGAGTGAGTAGTTTGATGCCCTATTGATGTAAGCCATTTGAGTGATTCTAGGAGGTGGTTTAGTTGTTAGTGGCATTAGGGTCTAGTAAACCAATTCTTCTACCATATTTTTGTCATTGAATCTTACCTAGCTTTGGTACCTAAATTCATTATTATGTGGTTATTTTTGGTTGGGCATGAATTATGCCTAATAGTTTATATATCTACATATATATGTATATATATTTATATATTAATACATATATTAATATATATATATATAACATTATTTAATTATTTATTATTTCTTTTAGAGAATTTAGTGATGTTTTATAATGTTGCTTGGACATTATAAACATAAATACCTTTTTTGATGGTTATGGGTGTAAAACTAAAACAAGTAAATATTTAATTTACTACCTTTAAACAAGTAAATTAATTGTATTTAAAATTTGAAAGGCTTACAATAGAATTATCGCCTGATTGGGAAGGTAAAAGATATCATAACTAAATTAGTTTCTTTTATATAACCCCATATTCACAAGGAAAGATGAGGGCCACTTGGAGTGAACGAGATACAAAAATATTTCTTGAATTTAATTAAGATTAAAAATAAACCAATCCTCCTCATAAGGACGTGATTATAGTCTTGAAAGGTGATTCCTAAAAATTGGTAATGGAAGGTGTGGTTTAGATAAGTTGAGAATGTTGGTGAAATTATGAGGATTGAATTTTAACTTGAAATAAATTATAATTTCCTTGATCGATCTTCTTGGAAAAGAAAGTGAGAGAAAATCGTGGGAAGGTACGATAACTACCTGAGGACAACTGCTCATTAGGAGGAGGTTGGATCTTTGGGAAAAACAAGAACATTGTGAATGGGAGGAGAAGAAAAACCACATGGTGGGCTAAGTGAAGAAACATGGGTGATCACTAAAAGGAGATTGGGAAGTTAGAGCTGAGGCTAAGAATAGAGCCATCTAGGAGTTGTGGCTGAGTCTAGCTAGAAGCTTCAACTACATTTTCTTTCCAACATCCTTCGACAAAGAATTCTTGCTCTAGGTTTCTTCAATAGGCATGTCTTGCTTTAAAGCTATTTCATTTTGAAACAAAGAGAATGTTATCTTTTGAAAAGTGATAGATGTTGCTTCATACAATTTCAGACTTATTATTTGTCATGATAAGAGTCAAGAGTTAGGAGGATTTAGGCTACATGTTATTCCTCTTTTCATTTAGACGTTCTTTGATGAGGAGACTCTAGATTATTAAACAACATAACCTTTTTTTAATGCTTTGGTTGTTATATCTTTTGCTTCTTATGGTTTGGGTGCATAGAAAGTAATATTTTCACTACTGTTTGGAGGAAATATTGTTGATTTTCTTTGAGACATTATCTGTTGTATAGTAGTGTTGGTAAACAAAGTTAAAAGAATATCTTGAAACACAATACAATGATCTAGAAACTATGTGTAGACATGGAGAACAACTAACAAGGTTATTCAGTTGAAATTTAATAAACTTTGATATTAGCCAAGTACATCAGAAATGCGCCATGACAACTTGAATGCAAGTGGTCAATAAATGGGAAGGGTTTTTAATCTTTTATGATGACAAAGAATTGTATCTGCTATAGCATAAACTTCAAGTGGAATTAGTACAAATTTAAATAATATCTTGTATTTTTATGAATGTCAACCAAACAAGTATGGCGAGTGTTGAAAGAATGAGAATCATTAACAAGAAAGATATATATAGAACGTTGAGAGGTTCAGTTTTATTGCAATTATATAAATAGTGATTAGCTTTTCCATGATTTTGGGTTTTGCATGCTAAGTAGGAAGCCAACTTGTGTTAGGTGATATATGAGCACTAAGATTGGTCTCCCATTTTCCTTCAAAGATTTTGCAAACCTTGTAAGAATGAGACTTTATTGATACTCTAATAAGAGTGCTATGTTATATCAAACCCTAGTATTATATATACTAGTATAGTGTGGCAATTAGCCAAAAGGAAGGTGTTCTTTATTGTGAAAACCCTAGCCTTGGGTATGTAAGTCACACATGGTAGGTAGCCAAGAAGAGTGTGATAAGTTATTGAGCCTTAAGTAGGTCAAGTATTTTTCCCTAGGACAGGTGTCTTGGCACGAGTAAGTGACAAAGAAATAGTCTCCCAAAAGCCCTAGCTTAGAAGAGCATTTCCAAGTTGAGCAGGTTGGGTGAGTCAATACAGTAGTACAAGCTATGGCCATACTAGGTGTAGGTTCCATTGATTACACCTAGTACTCACACATAACCCAGATACCTAACTAGCTAGAATTGCCTACTTAGTAGGAAGGAATCGTTAGTAGCAAGGTAGAGTTAGTTAGGTAGGGTTTCACCACTAGAGCTTAGATGGTTGTTTGAGGGTTTTCCAACATCACCTTTCGTAAGAAGGGAAGGGCCTCCTTCTAGTTAGGAAGTTGTGTGGGGGACTGCACAAGTCTGTGGATGGTAAAAAAGAACTTAGATGATGCTTTCCCTCACTATCAAATGGCGAGCCAAGTCTTGGAAGATGCTAAATCCAGATGAGGACTTCTAAACCTTTACTCTTGTACTTTTCCTTTTAGTACTTGAATGTTATGAAAATAGTTATTTTATGTTGAGATGGAAGAATATTATCATGGTTACTATTATAACTGCAATAGTTTCTTTCATAATGTTTTTTTTTTGTTTAAATGCTCTTGATGATTAGTAAATTCTTCAATGTTTCTTATTCTATGAAATGTGGTTATAACATAAAATGAGTAAGTACATATATGCATTGAATTTTCCTTTTGTCAACACATTTAAAAAGCACATATTACCAAATAGATATATGCAAATACACTTGCAGTGGGGGTATTTCCAGGGGTTGTTTATAACAACATGGACCTTGCTAATTACATGCTTTGGCAATGGTGGAGTTGGTAAGTGTTTGGTCATGTGAGGATTAATGCATCCTGGCGATGTTGGACCATGGCACTAGAGCAAGTAGATGCATCATTCAATGTTGTAGTATGGGAAAGTATTGTCCAAAATGTGTGAGAAAATATACTAATTAAGTTGCGTTGTTGAAAGAGGCATTGTGGTCCTGCGGTAATTTTTACTATTTGTGAATGAAATTATACATAAATACGAATAAAGATACCATACAGACCTGCTTCAATATACATTTGTATATATAAATCACTGTTGGATTGCCAAACAAACCACACTAGTCTTGGTCTATATACATGGATATATATATCTACGTATATGTACATTTTTAAATATAGAACGGGGAATTCAATATATATATATATATATATATATATATATAAGTTGCAAGCAATCAAAAGGCACAAATTAACACCATGGTTGCAATTTCTAGCAGTGTGCAAAATTTTAGAATTTACAAGAGCCAAACCATGGCAATCAACACTTTGTTACAAGGAGTTTGAAACAGATGAGGTTAAAAAAATGTAGTGAAATATATCGATATATAAGACATATAACATGTTCCATCCAAACAAAATAACCACAAAAAAAATTATAGAAATATAAAAAATTGAGAACAATGCATGTTACAAGAACAATAGAATAATCTATTACAGGTAGCTTCAAACTCACTTCAAACAGTTGAGTAAAAAAGAACATCATGAAACATATTGATACAAGACATATAACAAGTTCCATCCAAACAAATTAACCATAGAAAAAATTCCAAAATTTAAAAAATTGAAAACAATCCTTGTCACAAGAACAATAGAATAATTTGTTGCATGCAACTTCAATTAGATGAGTGGGAAAGAATATCATGAAACATATTGATACTCAAACAAATAAGGGGAAAAGAATATGATGAAACATATTGATACAAGACAACCAAGCTATGTAACAATTGCCTTGTCAATTCTAAATTCATAATTTTTTTGTAATGCTTATTGACCAATGAGAAACATTTACGAACATCCTTTGTTGAATAGGTAAGCTCCACATTGTCATTTAAAATCTCGGGCAAGTCTTCTCTATTTCTCTGTAATATTTAGTGACAAGTAATGTAGCTCGAATTCCCAATTAACTTTGCAGCCTTATAGTCACTTTGCATAGATTATTGCTACCCATTGCATTTACAAGTTCAATTTAATGTGGGTTTACTGTTAAAGAATATAACTCAAATTTTTACAATATTTGCTATCAAACCAACACTACAATGGCTCTTTCAACAATGCAAGCTAATCAATATATTTTCTCACACATTTCACAGTATACTTTCCCATATATATATACTGTAATGCCCAAAATTTTCTTAAGAAAACACAACTAATTTTTTTTTTGATAAGGATTATGCACCTAAGTCACCCAAGTGGTCAAGGTGTACGATAAGACATGATATGAACTTGCATCCTCATGCAACAACTCTTATCACAAGTGGGGTAGATATTATTAAAAGGGTGGGGTGTGGAAGAGAAAGAACAATTCGGGTAGTGTGGAAACCATCACACACACCCTAAATGGTAAGGGTAGCCCCATCACACTGGGTCTTTCAAGAAGTGTGCTACTATTTAGTTGGTGCTTAGCTTATGAATGAATTTCAAATTCTTAGCAAGGTACCAACAAGATGGCACTAGCCTTAATCCAAACGCACCAACTAGTACATGATACATAATTGGGTGGCACAGGTATTATTGTTATTATGAACTTAATGAGCCAATATTTTAAGGATCTTACAACGATACTAATATGTTAGGGGAAGAATAATTTCCTTACGTTAATACTTTTTATTAATATCATTATTCCATGCTCAATTGTAAATAATTACATCATAATAACTTCTTGGTTAACGATAACCATGTGGTAATAGAGTTTGATTACATTAACATTAGTGATTTTGGAAGTAATTCTCATATTAGAATTAATAATCCCATAAGTGGGAATTTTTGAATAATTATTATTGACACCACATTCTTATTACAGATGGCATTCATTTAGGTTGTCGACTAAAGCCCATTCAGTCAAGAATAAATGTGTTTACACTTAACATTGTCTCCTACTAATACCCTTCCACAATTACATTTCCATTAACGACTCTATAGATTAACTATATTCTTAATACTTGTGTAATGCCCATATTTTGCACTTGGGCGAATAAAAACACACTAATTTTTTTTGTCAACATCAATATTACCCTCTCTCATGACAATGATAACACTAATATATTAATACTTCTCTTAATAATAATATATTAATAATCTCCTTAATATTATCAATATTAAACCCAACCAAAAATGTCTCTTACCTCTATATATATATAACATATATTTTTATTTAATTAGCTACTAATCCCTTTATTTTTATTTGTTATATGTGAATTATTATATGACTAATTAATACTATATATAAACAATATATTCATCCATGCAAAATTAATTTGTTTAATTTAAAAGAATTAAATTGAATTAAATGAATAAAAGAAACGAAAGCCTCCCCTTCTTTTTATTGAAACTTATTACACTTCTTTTATTTATTTTCATCTAAAATAAATATATGCCCCCTGCTTCCCTTATATAAGGGAGTAGGAATTTTCTAGATGTTTAAAAGTAGACTACATAAAGTGATATATTTAAGATATGCCCTTCCTTGGAATACGTGGAACTCCTAAAATCTACCCTTTTAGTTTTAAGCTTTTCTTATTAAGATTTTCTAATCTTGGAGAAAACTCCACGTTAAGCGCTTGAGCTGGAGCGATTAGGATGGGTGACCTCCCGGGACGGACCAGTGCTTCACCTCTGTGAGCATCACCTAGATGCAATGAGTGCTAAGTGGACCATTCGATATCATGAGAAATGGGTTCTTGTTGAACCACTACTCATGAAACAGGGTCAATGAGTTTGACTCGAAACTACACGGTTGAATCCTGATAGCAATATCATAATTTGACACGCTGTGGAAAAATACCTCCTACTTATCAATTGATGAGCTAAAGGGGCTCTATTATGAATGGTTCATAAGGCACAACACTTGCTGAAGGTTTTGCAAATGGGGTAACAACTCAAGGGCTTAACCTTGGAGAAAACTCCCGGTTAAGCGCTTGGCGTGGGATGGGTGACCCTCGGGACCGGAATTGCTTCACCTCTGTGAGCATCACCTAGATGCAATGAGTGCTAAGTGGACCATTCGATATCATGAGAGATGGGTTCTTGTTGAACCACTACTCATGAAACAAGGTCAATGAGTTTGACTCGAAACTACGGTTGAATCTCGATAGCAATATCATAATTTTTAACGTGTTTTAGGAATCTATACTTTTAGTGGGGATGCATTCTCACGTGAGAAAATAATATGCTCCAAAATTTTTAATGAGACGTTCTTTGAAAATAGCAAATTTGTTTTTAAATACCTCTTAGGATGCACTTAATTCATTAATTGTTTTCTATACTAATAGAGGGGAATTCCCCTTAATGTATCAGCATTTTAAAGACACATTTGTTAGGGTTAGAAAGACAAATATCTTAACAATTAAATGTAGATTTAATTAATAAATAGAGAAATTAAAACACACAAAATAAATTATAACAAAGAGAATTTAACGTGGCCATTCAATAATTTATTATCCAGTGCAAAACTTATTACAATATTACGAATAATCGCATTTTTCATCATACTGTAATATCCAACCGAACCCCTTTTTAACAAGCTTAAAAGTTTCCAGATTTTGGGTCATTTATCAGCCAGACCTGTAGGGAGATTAAAAGTGAATTAAATATTTCAGATTGGTCGATTTATTTACCAAGAATAGATTATATCTAAAGATCTGGACTATTTCCCAAAAGTAATTGGTATTTTCAATTATTATATCAGCCTATTTTGTTTTTTTGGGAAGGATCAGGCAAAGTATTATATTCGCCAGACTTAATGAATAAAGTTCCCAGAATTTAAACGCCCATTGCCATTGAATAAAAGGAATATATTGAATACCCTAAGCAAGGCGGAGTAAACCAATTAGGGTCATGAAATTCAGTTGACCGCTTAAAACTTTCTTCAGAATTGCGCCTATGCAAAGTATATAAAAAGATATGTGGTGAAAAAATAAAGGCCGGAAGGTGATAAATATTTTAGGTGGGATTTGATAAAGCATCGCCTGAGGAAGAGACATTTAATTATTCCATTAATATTATCAGCCTTTGATAACACAATTGTTGCGATTTCACTATAGAAATTGCATGTTGACTGACAGCTGTGCATCCTGCTAAAGGCAACAACGACGCGTGTCCAAGGGCAACTCACTCGATGTTGCAGCCAACAATTGTTACAATACACTTTGTGAATTAAATTTGAACCCTAAAACTTAGTTCTTTTCAGCTTATGCCCTTCTACAGGAAGAAATGTGACAGCGGCGACCTCACATTGGAGTTTCCTAAGTTCAACATGATAACAGTGATTGGTTGCAGCCTATTTTCTTTTTCGTTTTATTTATTTGTGTTTACTCATGCACAGATCTCTCTCTCTCACTTTTTGTTTTCTCTTTTCTACCTTAAGCTTTTCTGTAGGGGATTACAGGGCAACATTTCTATGTGTGATTTCTTCCCAACATGGTCTTACACTAAACTCTAGCAGCCTTTTGTCGTGATTCAGACTTATTAGAAGTAGTTACAGGTCAGGCAGGTTTTGGAGTCCTGTGAATACAATGGGGATTTTCGTTCAAAACAAATGTGGTCAAGATGGGTTCGCAATATTATCTAGTTTCCATTTTTTTTTAATTGTTTCTTATTATAACTATTTCTTGATTTATTTTTATTTTTAGCATATGGCAGCGCTGCTGATAACGTGAGTCTAAAGGGATTAAGTAAATAGTAACCAGGGCAGCTAGCCTTGCAAAACAGGACAGGCCACACTCCAGCATACGCTCGTGCCTCCAAAGAGAGGGAATACCATCGCCTAAAATAAAACTAGGACAGTTAGAAGATAGATTAATGGCCACTGGGTAAGTCATTTCCCTACGAATGATTGGTTAAGGGGATTTAGAGTTGAGTTTCCTCACCATACATGCTATGCCACCAGGGTAAAGTGGTAGGTTTCAGAGGAGGTAATCTGTGAAAACAAAATAGTGTCTTTTCAAAGGACAATTTAAAATAGGGTGTAACATAAGAGTGACATTAAATTTACAAATTTCCTTATCATTTATTTCTAAAATTACAAGGTTTATATGCAGAATGGAAACTAACAGCAATATTACTTAGAGAGTTTATATGCAAAATGAAGAGTAATGGTGGTCTATGAACATCCTTGCAGATTGTAAACTTGTTTCCCAAATTATGCAACCCAGATGTCATTTATTCTTTCCACTCATGTTTGCCCAGCTACATTTACATTATTTAAGATGTGTACCCTACTTTACATGAAACCACAAGCCCATTTTGAATAACTTAGAACAGGGGAAAACCAATTACCACTCCCTGCAAGGTACTGCAGTTTTCTCAAAATAATAAATAAATGATAGACCACTATCAAGGGTTACTTACAAAAGACTGTTCTCTCAAAACTAAATTGACGGGTTTCTTTAACAAATAAACTAATGGGATTCCAACTGGAGGCTTCCTTCACTGGCCATGTTTCTCAGAGTCCACATTTGGAAGATTTATCATCTGCACATATTAGTTCCCGTCAATCGAAAAGCCAAGGGGAGAATGCTCTCCACCCTACCATATGGATCATCAAGCCAACAAGGCTCTTACCATCCCCTGAGCCAAGAGATCAACCAAGAATGGGTGTACTTAGCACAAACCCTCAAGACTCTGAAACACATCCAAACCACAACGGGCTTCACCAAAACACAAAAGTCGCATTACCACCCCAGTAAAACCACAATAGGGTTTCCTTAAAACACAAAGTCAGAGCAAGATGGTTACCGTGACTTCAAGAAAAAC